>CABFPE010001158.1:73978-88839 GCA_900660155.1 Hofstenia miamia | reverse complement strand
CAAGTATGTAAATTATTTTTACTTGGAAATATGTTTCGATTCCACTTTTTAAACAATTATGTAAATTATTTTTATTTGGAAATATTTTTCAATTCCACTTTTTAAACAAGTATGTATATGTGGAAAATTAATACATATAAACTAAAAAGTAAAACTAAAAAATTTAAAAAATGCAAACTAAATTAGACCACATAAATAACGCAAAAACTAGTAAAAGTACATTCATGACGTCAGTAAATCACCCCCGCCAATATCCACGGCGTCTCAGGTCAAAGGCCAAACCTCTCGACCAATCAGAAAAAAGTGGAATGGCCTACACTCGACCTCTCGACCAATCAGAAAAAAGTGGAACGGGGTACGAGTCTTTTAATACTACTCTTGTCAACCCTTAATCTTAGTGAAATAGGTAGAATTGCTCTAAATTCATCCTTTTCATTTGTGCCAAAGGGTGAGGGGATTCCACAATCACTCCTGATCTACATCGTATTAATGTAATTAATATAGTATTAATATCATTCTCCAAGAACCTCTGGGATCATTAATTATAACACTCTGTGTAGATTGAAAGTACGTGATGTTTACAGGGTCGGAACCTGATGCTGGACCATGCAAGAGAAGAGAGTTCCAACTTGGCAAGGATTGGTGAAGGACCCATTCTTCGTGGAAACAGCATGATTCACCAACTGGACTCAGTGTGTGAATAGTATTCTCAGTGAATTTATGTGTTGTGTGACTTAATATTTTAATGCATTGATTACCCTTGTTATTGTCACTACACAAATAAGGAATGATGACACAACCAGGATGCTTTAGCTTATTATCTTTCCTTACATTTAATATCCCTATGTGTATAAATATATATAGGGCCCTAGAATACATGCAAGCAATCAATGCTGTCAGCAGAAAGTGTGAACTGAGTACTGGTTGATAGGTCAACGTTAATTCATTACAAACTATGTAAGCCAAAAGGCAATAATCAGGGCCCATAGGCACCTTGTATGTATAATAGGCTTTATTACAGTAAAAATGGTTAGCCTAATTTGAGTTATCAGAGACATTTCTTATTAGTGAGGGAATCAGTAGGAAAGCTACAATGGATGAAAACCCCTATTTGTAACCTATTCCTAAGAGCATGTTGGAAGTCCCAGCTTACCAGTGTAGCATCATCCAAACAAAATCTCAAATAAGCTGCAAACGTCAAGAAAAGAGATTAAGATCAAAGAGAAATGATTAAAAAATATTGTTATTTCAGATTTATTTGTATTAACATGTCTGGAAAAGAATTAGAATAATGCCAAAACGTTTATTTAACACAAAAAGAACATAACAATTCATGTTTATTGGACAGTGTAATCACCGTTGAGTCGGATGACATGTTCACAATGGGCGATATATTTATTTGCTTCCTCCAACATCTTCCTTTTTTCAATAGAAGTGAGGGCCTGTCGCGCAGCGGAAAGCAGATCTTCTTTACTTTCAAATTGTTGCTGTTTCAATTGCAGTTTCAGCCATTTGTTGATCCAACGGTCACAACCATTGAGGTCTGGTGAATATGGCGCCTGTTTCGAGAGAACGATTTGTTTGTCGCGAAAGAATTGTGTCGTGACTTGGGAAACATGAGGACGAGCATTGTCTTGTCTCCAGATAATCTCGTGCTGCCGTACTCTCCCATGCCGTTCACGGCGAAATTTGTCGATAGTGTATTGGACAAACTGTTTGTAGCGTTCACTATCGACTTTTTCATTCCTGTCAGTACCCTGAATCGCAAATTTGCCATCGTGAGTGTACGCCAAAAGCAGCATTGTGCGCTGGCCCCTCGGTGTTGCTTGGATGGCCCTTGGTCGTGCGTCTGTTTTGGCGGTCCATTTCTTCAGATCACGCCTCCAAGGAATTGGAGAAAATGGTACCCAAGATTCATCTGTAATGACATACCGTCGGCACCACTGCTCTATGCCCAGTTCATGAAAGAGCCGTATATCCTCTTGACAACATTGCACCCGCTGTTGCTTGTGGACTTCTGTTAAGGAATACGGAACCCAGACAGAGCAAATTTTTCTCATATTGAGACATTGATTCAGCATGGTTCTGACAGTATCTTTTCCTACATCCAAAAGATCAGCCAAGTGCCTTAATGATGCGCTGTCATTTTCTTCGATCAGTTTTTGCAGCTTGGTGACATTTTCAGGACAACTGGATGACGAAGGGCGACCAGAACTGTGCCCTTTTTCCGTTGACAATGTTTCTGCTTTGCAATTGGCAATCCATCCATAAATCGTAGCCAAACAAGGCACATCATCTGGCCATACATTGGTCAATTTCCTGTGAATATCTCCGGCAGATGTTCCATTATGATACTCGGTATACACATAAAATCTGCACGCTGAATTTGAATATTCCATTGCAACGCGACACACTAAAAACCAAATGAGTAATGATTATCATTCACACACATTATATTTCTGCTAACAGTTATAAAATGTAACCAATCAACAATTAGTATGACATGCTAAATATTAATCATGCATGTACCTATGCGCAGCACACAATAATTGCATTGCAGCATTATTCTAATTCTTTTCCAGACATGTTAATAATATGCAACTAAAAACAACATGTGTCAAAAAAGAGATATTTGTGTCTGTCAATAAAAATACTTTTTGACTAACTGATGCTTTCATTATTTTCAGCCGCCATCTTGGCAGAAGTTTAAATTTGAATCAACAAATACTTCTTTTGGAAATACTATAAATAGATCAAAAACTATTGTAAGAGTTTGATAAAGAATTTTATTCAGAATTCTTATTTTGTTTCATATTAATGGTTTGCTTATTAAATACAATGTCAAGCTAATCAAGCTGTGTTTAGTAGTGGTCTGGATACATCACAGGGAACAATTCTAGGGTCTCTGTGCCAGATCACGAAAGTGCACATATGTTAGTTATAAGGGTTTTCTCTCGATTAGCTGACTAGCATTTCACTTCTACATGTATTAGATAATTAACTGTCAACAAATGGTTGGATGACCAAACCCTAGGAATTATCTTAATATTATTTTAGATCCAAATTAGTGACCTATAATCAACTGATAAAGTGACTGTACATGTATTAAATTATAAATGTAGGTTAGGAATTTGTTCAAACAAGATATATTTAAATAAGTGTAGCATCATCCAAAGAAAATCAGAAATAAGCTGCAAAACGTCACATGAAGAGAATAAGATCGAAAAGAAGTTGCTTAAAATATTATAATTAAATCAATTGTCATTATTTCAGATTTATTTGTAAAATGCAACCAAGAATAAAATATGTGTCAAAAAAGAGATATTTGTGTCTGTCGATAAAAATACTTTTGACTAAATGACGCTTACATTATTTTATAGCCGCCATCTTGGCAGAAAGCTTAAATTTGAATCGACAGGTACTTCTTTTGGAATTACTATAAATAGATTAAAACCCTGTAAGAAGTTTGATAAAGAATTTTACTTAGAATTCTTATTTTATTTTCACATTAACAGTTTGATTATTTAATACAATGTTGAGCTAATTGAGCAGTGTTTAGTAGTGGTCTGGATACATCACAGGGAACGATTCTAGGGTCTCTGTGCCAGATCATGAAAGTGCACATAGGTTAGGTGTAAGGGTTTTCTCTTGATTAGCTGACCAGCATTTCACTTCTACATGTATTAGATAACTTAACTGTCAGCAAATGGTTGGATGACCAAACCTTAGGAATTATTTTAATATTATTTTAGATCTAAATTAATGACCTATAATTGACCAATAAAGTGACTGTACATGTAGTAAATTATAAATGTAGGTTAGGAAGTTGTTTGAACAAAATATATTTAAATAAGCCAATATATTTTGGTAATGGCTACATGTAATATTTAATGAACAACTAGTAACAGTTCTGGTTGCAAATAGATACAACACTTTCACAAAATAGAGTTTAAGTCGAATTGTGCTAAGTAACAAGTCAGGTTGCAGATTGATAAAACACTTTCACAAAATAGAGTTTAAGTCGAATTGTGCCTTGTCTTGAGTAAGCACTGAGCTAAAGTAGGGTACACATAAGCTGTATTGATTGAGCTGAGAAGTGGCACTCAACCACCAGATGGAGTGGTGAAACTGGATGTGGAGATCCGCTTTGGGCAGATGCCCATCAGAAGATCATTGCAGAGATTACAGCATGGCTTCGTCACCTAAATAGTGAACAGTTAATTCTAGGTTACATAAGTTAACAGAAGAAACTAGTCAAGCAGTAATAACAATTAAATCCTTACCTGCAATAACAGCTAATGTTATACAGTAACAGTGGATAAACAGTGATAATGCCTGGTAGAGGATATTACACCAGCTGCACTGCAGTTTTGAAAGGCTGATTTGTGCAACTGCTCCTAAATAACTTTAACCGGATCTGGGGACCACCTGCAGACATTTAGCTTTCCATTATTTTATTAAATAACTTGAATTCAAATTAAGAGAGTAAATCCAGTAAAATTCATTCATCATCATAACAAACTATTTTGCATATTTATACTAAATTTCAGTAAACAATTAAACAATCAGCTAGTACCTGTTCTTTAATGTTGTTGACAATTTTCCCTCTATATCTTTGTCTGCTAATTATTTGCGCAATGTCAGTGAGTTGAAAATAGAGATGGATAACCACCTAGAAAATCAAAGTGACAATTTCTAAAGGGATATTAAAGCACTAACAACTCAACTGGCACAATCAAACAAATGTTTCCAAGAGCAGAATGAAAAATGGGAAAAGATATGCTGACAACTGGAAGATGAGAATAGACAGCAAATTCTAGACAAGGATATACAAGACCAATAGCTAGAGCAGCTCAAAGATAAACTTAGACTAACAGAATTGGGCAGAGACAAAAATCGTGAAAACCAAGCATGAGAGCTAGAAGAATTGAGACATAAACTAAAACATTACAGAGAAATGAAGAGGAAGATTGAAGGGTAACACAAATGCATAATATAACAATCAAGCAACTGAGAGAAAGAAAACTACAAGCATCACCCAACAATTTTAAAAAACAATTAAGAGACACAGAAGAGGAAGAGGAACAGGAAAAGAAAAATATAATTGATGAAATCACAAGAGCAGTAACCAACCAGCTTACAATAAATGAAAACATAAATGTGCAGAAAAGAGAGCTTGATGCTACCAGAGAACAGTTATAACAATATGATAACATGTAAGGCAACGCTGAAGAAATTCAAGGGAAAGGTCGATAGTTAGAGTCCAATGTTCCTCAATTGGCTGCAAATGTTTGAAATCACAATGGCTGAGATGAAAGTTAGCCAAAAAGCAGCAGTGGCAAGATTCCCATTGTACCTAGCAGGAGTGGCATCCCAACATTATTTACTATTAGACACTGACATGAAATGAGATTATAAATTATTAATTGGAGATTTCGTAGAGTACTATGAAAATGAAAGTTTTAATGCAGCATAATCCAACCAAAAGACAAAAATCACAAAAAAGAGAATAAGATTGAATCATAGATTAATTGATTTCATTTGTATTTTGTTGAATTAGCATGAAACCAAGTCATGAAAATTGAATTTGGAATTAGTTTTTGTAAAACAAATACTTGTCACCTTAACTTTTGACAAATCACATGTGGAGGATAAAGCTCCATGTCAATTTTGCTGTTGCCATATTAACACAGAACTTTCTGCAATTGGCAACACAAAACAGTGACAGGTACTTGTTTGATGATAAATATGTTTATAAAAATTTACTATAAATATGCAACATGAAAAGAGAAATGTTGATGGAGAATAAACTCCTTATTACTCACTTATTTTTATTTGGTTTGTTTATTTATACAAATGTGCAGCTAGGCATTTCATGCTTGTAGCAATCAAAAGGCTGTTGCGAGGGTTGGAAATGGTTATTGCCTAGATCAATACAATGCATTTAAGTTACAGATAGGTGTAGTGTTTTTTGTAAGTGTTTTTACTTATTGTCTAGCTGGCTATTGATTGCCTTTGTTGTTGCATACAGTAACAAATCCGAAATAAGGCGAGATCGCCAACCCTATGTATGTTAACTGTTGTTTATCTTATTTTAGATCGAAATTGTTAATGGTGTTAGACACATAATGACTGAAACGACCTTGTATATGTTAAAATTACTTTTTATCTTGTGTTTGCTGTTACCGTAGGTTAGGAAGCTGCTATTAATTGTAGATGCTTTTAACTCCTTTTTATTTCATTGCAGCTAGTGCAAGTCATTAGTAATTTGAATTGATTATTATTATATGTAGGGTAGGAAACTGCTGCATTATTTATTTACCAGATTTTTCCATCAGCAGTTAGTGCCAACAAAAGGTTGTGTTGCTATGCTATTAAAGTTACACATAAATGAGAATGAGCTATTAAGTCCAATAGTGTCTGTACTTTCTTTATTATCACATAGTTAGGGTACACATAATAATAATAGTCCTTTGAGAACAAGCTGAGTCTATTGATGAATGGAACTTCACTATGTTGCAGTTGGGTGGATGGCTTCTTGGTGATCAGATACTGCTTCAAGCAGTGAGCCCATTGTTAACTGGAATCTCTCTCATACAGTTACCTAAATTATGGCTGTTACATGTTACTATTAAATTGTGTGGATGCTAAATATAGTTTAGTGTGGACAATTAGAAAATGTGTACATGAGACAACAAAAGTTAAACTAGATAGACATTACCCCACTTGAAAGAAACTGTAGTTCAGTATCTCTAAATAGTTCTGGATTAATACACATCTTGGCCTGGGTGATGATTCTACATGGCGACCGTGACAGGACGCCGAAAGTCCTATTAACATCTGGAGTTACATTGATACATTACCAAGAAAGTTACCATTCTGCTGTTACTATTCTTTAATGTTCTCTAACTTATATTGTTGTGTTAATTAATGGAATCTGTGAACCTTATGCATACTGGAATGTTAATACTTATATCTCTCTTGTTCTGTGTGTGTATTTTTCTACCTTACTATCTGATTAGCTGTGGTGTAAACAGAGAGGATTTAACTCACTCCCTAACTGGTGGAAAAATTTTTTTTTGTTGAATAACAGAAATGAAAAATAGAAAAAGGATCAGGGCAACATATGATAATACTAAACCCTTGCAAAAGGAAAAAGATCGTTACTATCAAATTAATCATGACAAACAAGAACAACAAGAAAAACCAAAACCAAACTACCCCAGCAACATCAGCAAGAATGCAATCACTTGAAAGTTTATCCCCCATAGACATTGAAATGCAAACTGTACCCCTACAAGATGAATTGAATTCAATCAAAATTCTACAAACACTGAGAAGAAATGCCGAAAATGAAGTGGCACTGAAAAATCAGATCTCAATACTAAATGAAAAATTTGAAAAAATTGAGAAAGAAAGAGAAAGTATTATCAATAAACTCAAACAAGACATGAGCAAATGACTGGAAGAACAAAGGAACATCTTCCAAACAAAAATTGAATTGCTTAGGCAAAAACTAGTCAAAGCAAACCAAAAAGTCATAGAACAAAATGAAAGGTGGGAAATGATGTACACCAAACTAGAAATAGAAAATAAAAATCTGCAACAGGAAAACAAGCCGCAACAATTAGAACTTGAACAAATGAAGGACCAATTGAGATTAATAAAACTCTCAGAAGGGGATGATAAAATGTCAAAGCCAATCAGAATGGAAAACATTCTAAGCAGAATTGGGAGCTCCAAGAAGGAGAACACAAATAAATTATGAAAAACCACGAAACATGACAACCAAAGAAGAGGAAGAAAAAGAAAAAATAATTCATGAAATAACTCAAGAAGTTAAAAAGAGAGTATCAATAGAAAGACTAGCAAGCCTGAAAAAAACCATCACACTACAAAATGATACTAATGGAAAGAGAAAATGACGAACCAATTCCCTGCAAAGCACAAATCCAAAAATCTACAGGAAAAATAGACAGCTATTCTCCAACATTCAAAGAATGGCTAGAGCTCTTCAAACTAACAATGAAGGAGAGGCGAGTAGATCAAAACGCAGCAGCAAGGCTACCACTGTACCTAGCAGGAGCTGCACATCAACACTATTTAATGCTTGATGCAGAAACAAAAAGAAATTACAAACACCTAAAGGGAAACTTCATTGAACACTACATAAATGAAAGTTTTAAAAATCAATATAGATTGATACTCAATGGAATGAAAATGAGAAAATTCAACAACATCAGAAACTACATGTTGCAAGTAGAATGACTGCTGACACTTTGCTCTAGAGGAGGACACTACTCCAAATACGATTTATTTTCACATATAACCAAAGGGCTGCCAGAAAACATAAGGCAACAATTCGAATTAAAATGTGACATAGATGACAAATTGGAAAAAATGATAAGAAAAGCAGTTGATATTCAAGTAATGTTGGAAAACAACTCAAGAATCTACAAAAAAGCAACATGGAATCAGCAGAACACAATGAACTGGAAAACAAAAGAACAAACATGGACAAAACCCTCACAAACAGGTACCATTAAAAAAGACAACAGAATAATAAAGATAAAAACTAAAAATGGACAGACAAAGAAACTTAAAGAACAGCATGTCCGTTGTTACAATTGTGGCCAGAAAGGACACTGAAAAAGCAAATGTAAAAAAGCAGTAAACATCATAGAGGAGGGAGAAGGATATTTTGATGATGAAGATAAAATAAGTTCAGACTACAAAATCACATCAAATATCAAAGAAACCAAAATTAACAAAGAGTTGGAAAACTAAAAGGAGTGCCAACTCCAGACAACTGTGCATGAGTCATGATCTTGGCCAATCTACACAATGTTAACACAATCACAGTTGTGATAAACGCCATAATGATTAAAGCTATGATAAACACAGGTGCAGTGAAATCAATAATCACAGATGAATGTGCAACAAAACTGGGATTCATGAAAGAAGAATTATCAAAATCGCACAACAGACTGACCAATGCATCAGGTGAATGCATAGACACAAAAGGAACACTAGAAGCAGTGAGAATAAGAATAGCAAACAAAACATTTGAATAATCACTAATCATAGTCAACACCCACAGAAACCTGTTACCCTATGAGATTATATTGGGAGAAGATTTTCTATCAAAACACAGGTACGTGATAAACTATGGAAATAGAATGATAATAGTTGAAGAAGAAGAAATCGAAATCAATGAAGAACAACAAGAGAAGGACATGCTAATCAAATGGATGGAAGACATCAAACTACAACCTTACCATTGGAAGATGCATACAATCAAGTGCAAAGAAGAGATAACAGCAGAAGTAATGATATACAAACAAACAGGAATCAATACAAAAAAATCTCAATGCCTTCAAGTATCTGTGCTATTAAAAAAGGTGAAAGAAAATTCTGATACTAAACGCCATGAATTGAAACGTCAATATAAATACGTGAAATCTAGTATAAGGATGATCTGGAAACCAATAGAAAATGATGGAGTTATTAATCCATAATTCCAACTAAAGGGCACATGGATGAAAGTTGAAGATGAAGAAAAAATACTGGACATAAAAGAAGAAGATTACAAACACCTAAAGCAGAGTGAGAGAGAATCACTATGTAAACTATTAAGAAAACACAGTCAAATTTTTAACTTTGAAGAAATAAGCATCAAACAAGCAATTGGAGAAACACATAAAATGGTGACAATGACGGACAAACCAATAAAGCTACAAGTATGAAGACTCCCTGAACTATTGAAAGATGAATACAACAGAATATTAAATGAATTGATTGATAACAAGATAATAAGGCCAAGTGAAAGCCTGTATGCAGCACTGACAGTGTTTGTTAAATGAGGGAAGAAATATAGACTGTGTATTGATTTCAGAAAATTGAATGAAGTGATGAAAAAAGACTCTTATCCATTACCAAGAATTGAAGTCATGCTTTATGAGGCAAGCAAGCATAAATACTTTACAGTCATAGACTTGTGCAAAGCCTATTGGCAGGTACAAATGGAACCAAAGGATATAGAAAAAATGGCATTTATAACACCATATGGACTCTACAAATGGATATACATAGCGTTTGGACTATGTAATGCACCAGCAACATTTCCACATTACATCATGAAAGTCCTGAAGAACAAACAAAACAAAATTGAGGAAGGAATAAACACGTATATTGACGTCATAATCATAATGAGCAATACTGTAGAACAACATCTACAAAAACTGCATAGAACGTTAAAAATATTGAAGGATGCTGGATTAAGAGTAAATGGTAATAAATGCAATATACTGAAAGAAAAAGTAATGTTTTTAGGATGAATAATAAGCAAAGGACAAATCAGCATGAAAGATAATGCATGAGAGATGATAAGAAAGATCAAAAAACCAAATACTAAAAAAGATCTGCAAAGGATAATGGGCTTGTTTAATTACTATGGGACATTTATACCAAACATTGCAGGAAAAACAGCAAATATGGCAAATTTGATGAAAAAATCCATACTGTTCATGTGGACCTGGGAAGAGCAAGAAGAACTAGACAAAATAAAATATGAATTATCCAAACTGCTTTCACTAAATACACCAGACTACGAAAAAGAATTCATATTGGACTGCAATATGAGTAAAGTGGCAATAGGAGCAGCAATTAGTTAAATGAAAGAAGGAAAAAAGGTGCTGATACAATTTTTTCAGCAGGAAACTGAAACCAAGAGAGGAAAATTACGGATCCACAAAATTTGAGATGCTTGCACTAATAGAAAGCATAAAAAAATTCAAAAACTTTTTAATCAGGAAAAAATTCCCTAGTGAGGACAGACAACAGCAACCTTGTGTGGCTAAAGAATATCTTGGGAGACAAGTCGTCAATAGTCTCACACTGGATAGAATATCTCAACGAATTTAATTTTACAATTGAACACAGGTAAGGGAAACTCCAGTGTAATGCTGACTTCTGGACCTTGCTACCAGAATATGAAAGAGACCTTGAAAAGAAAGAAGGGAGCAAAACAGAATTTCAATTCATACCTCACAATGAATATGAGAATTTATATGATATAAACATTGATAAAAGGGGAGAAGCAATCATACCAATTATGATCAATGAAGAAATTGCTGAAGAAGAGATAATAGAAAGACAAAACCAGGATATATACTAAAAGAAATAAAAGACAAATTACAAAACCAAGAGAAGAAATTGTTGAAAACTGCAAACAGGTATTTCAACCAATACAAGTGGAAAACAAATGACAACAGACTACTGTATATCACCAGAAAAATCAATCAGATAGCAATACCCAAATACTTTAAAAGAGATTTAATAAGAAAAACTCATGAAAAAGGACATTTGGGTATCATACAGACTGAAATGACATTTAACTCAAAATACATCACAATAGGAGTAAGGAGAGTTACAGTAGACGTCATAAATAAGTGCAGTACATGCTTATTAAACAATCTGCAACACTTCCCAGCACAAAGAGCACCACTGGAGAAAATAATAGCCATGAAGCCAAATGAAATCATGCATATCAATATAGAAATGCTATCAAGGGACAAAGAAGGATACCAATATCTATTAGTAATGGTAGATAACTTCACAAATTACGCTAAAATGATTCCAATGAAAAACACAACAGCTGAAGAAAGAAAACAGCAAACATTATACTAAAGGAATGGATACTAAAGATAAGTCCAATGGAAATAATAATAACAGACAAGGGACTCCAGTTTGAAAGCACATTGTTTCAAGAACTCGCCAAATTGCTTGAAATTAGCAGTGAATTAATGAAAGCTTACCACCCACAAGCAAACAGAGTGGTAGAAAGATTAAATCATACACTAATAAAACTGATAAGAGTAACCACATCAAGAATAGGAGGAAACAAATGGAGAGAAGTGATACAGATGGTTGAATACTTTTACAATACCTCAGTACACTCAATGACAAAAGTAACTCCATTCAAAGTGATGTATGGGAGAGAAGCAGCAACACCTTTATCAATGCAATTCTCAAATTACTCACAGAAATTAGACCACCAGTTTGTAAAACAGCTCAAACAGCAAATAACAGTGATCCACGAAATGATGTGTTACAATATGAAAAGTTAGCAACAAGACAGTGTAATATCCTCTACCAGGCATTATTACTGTTTGTCTCTTGTTACTGCATAACACTAGTCATAGTTTTGTAGGTAGGGATTTACCTAACTAGAGACTGCTTTAGCTTTTGTTTCTATTAACACAATGTAACTAGATTTAACTGTTCACTCTTTAGGTGATGAAGCCATGCAGCAATTCCTCCAATGATCAATAGTGGGCATCTGCCTGAAGCTGATCTCCACATCCAGTTTCACCAATCCTTTGATGTTTCATTTGGTTGAGTTCCACATCTCAGCTCATTAATACAATTTATGTGTACCTCATCCTAGCTCATGCCTCTTATAGACATGACACAATTTGACTTAAACTATTCTGTAAAAGTGTTCCATTTGTTTGCAACCTGACTTGTTACTAGCTGATTACTTAATGTTACTTGTAGCAATTACTGAAATATACTGGCTTTAATAAATGTATTAATATCAAGCAGCTTCCTAACCTACACTTATAAGTTGATACATGTCCAGTCACTTTATCTGTCATGTATAGGTCACTAATTTGGATCTAAAATTTTTTTAATATATTCCCTAGGTTTTGGTTATCCAACAGTTTGTTTGAAGCTAATTATTTTAAGACATGTATTTAATGATCACTAGTTGACTAATAAATAGAAAAACTCCTACACCTAACATATGTGCACTTTCATGGTCTGGCACAGGGACCCTTGAATCATTCTCTATGATGGATCCAGACCACTACTAAACACCACTCAATTAGCTTGACATTGTACTAAATAATCAAACCATTATAGTAGAAACAAAATAAGAATTCCTAATAAAATTCTTTATCAATTGCTTACAGTATTTAATTCGTATTTATAGTAATTCCAGAAAAGTACCTGTTGATTTCAAATTTAAACTTTTCTTCTGCCAAGATCACTGCTAAAAATAATGGAAGCGATTTTGCCCCCTTGTTTTGCCAAAAGTATTATTATTGACCAATACTAATCTCGAATTTCTGACACATATTGTTTCTTAGTTGCATAATACAAATAAATCTAAATTAATCTAATTGATCTAAATACAATATTTCTAATAATCATTTCTTTGATCTTATTCTTGCTTTGCTCAACATTTGCAGCTTTTTTTTGATTATATTTGGATGAGGCTACACACCCTCCTCAGCTTGCATTATTTTTAGCACAGCTTGTTCCCCATGTACCAGTGTGTCTGCCTTCCAAATTATCAACTCCACTTGCTGATCTTCCCATGTGGTTTTTTCAAATTCATCTTGTTTTGTCATTTTCAAGACTGCTTTTTGTTTGGTTGTTATGGTGTTAACATATATCAAAAATTTCGCCTCTTGAATATCCTCTGAAATTGGTGTAATTTTTCTTAATTCATTGATCTTCTGTGAGAATATTTCGTAGTATTTCTCATATAGCTGTATAACTTTGATTCCTATAATTATAGTCATTTGCACATTGGCCCTACTTGTGTGGGCTAGGTCTTCTCTGATCTGATTGTCTGGGTAGAAAAACATAAATACTTTTCTTAAGTTATGAGTGTTTGCCACGTCCTTATAAAAGAAGCTGATGTTGTCTCTTACTTCTTGTTCACTGATTTTGTTCAGATTGTTTTTGTTAATATGCATCATTGTTACAATTTTGACTCTCTTTGTTACATCATAGTAGTGGTACTTTCTCTCCCAGATGTCTGTCCACACAATGTCATTCACTCCAGAGAATAGCATTATTGCTTTTAGAGTGTGGCTTTCTATTTCTTTTCTCAGATCTTGTATTTGTAAGTTAATAGGTTTTCCTTGTGTATACAGTTTGTATGGTGTTATTGTTCCTTCAATGTATACCCTCTCTCTAATATCATTCTTTAGCAATATTTCTTTCAATCTCTTGTAGTTGTTTTATTCTACTATAGCTTTTGCATTCTTTTCCATATTTACATATGACTTGTATTCATGCAAGAAGGTTTTTGCAACTTTAACTTCTTTTGGCAGTCTACTATCAACAATTTCCCTGTCAGGCTCTTATTCATTATCATATGACTGAGTGTCTTCTCCATTGTCTGTACTGGTTTTTCCGATTCATTTGGTGACTCCAGCCTTTCAATGTGGCCTTTTAGCAACCAATTCTTTGTTTGTGTGTTGATTGGGGCTAATGCTATTGTAGAATCTTGACAACCTTCCAACTAGTAAACTTAAGTGTATTTTAGGAGCTACTTTGACTATTTCCTATTTTTACCAAGTAAGGTAGGTGACAGATTCCAAATTCCATCTCTATTTTTTTGTTCTTACTTGTAGTTACTTAACACTTAATATCTATGCAACAACTATCTTTGATGCTCAGAGTAATGACAGTGTAATTTAGGTTCAAGACAAGAGATGGTTGGTACAAAGTACAGGGTTACACACCCGACCTGAGGCACAGCACAAAGAGGAATTGAAGATCTACGATGTGATTAGTAATTCCAGTGAACACTGTTGCATCAAAAGAAACACCAATCGCTGCAAAGAGGACTCAGTGCATGAAATGTTGTGTGATAATGAGATTGTGACAATGTGTGGATAACCTACTAATTTAATGCATTGATTGTTCTTGTTATTAATGATGTTGTAATATAAAGGGGATTCGCAACCTGAATGCATTAGCTTGTTATCATGCCTTACATGTAATAATCCTACAGATAAATATCTATATGCTAATAACCTATCATACATGTGAACAATCAA
>CABFPE010001158.1:33689-48133 GCA_900660155.1 Hofstenia miamia | reverse complement strand
CCATGGCTATGTAGGGTGCCCTTTCAATGCTCTATTGTGAATGTGAATTCGTTAAGATATTCTATCTTTGGGATACAATGCCCAATTTATCTCCTGAGAATTTTTTTAGCCACGCGAGGCCCCTGTTGTGGGTACTTACTGGGAACTCTTTTCCAATCAGAAAATGTCTGAATTTCCTGATACTTTGGACTAGCGCAAGCATTTCTACTTTAGTTGAGCCGTAATTTTCTTCACTTGTTCTTAGTTTGCGGCTAAAGAATTGTATCGGTACTTCTTTCCCTTTTTTCATTTGTCCTAGTGTTGCCCCTATGGCGACCTTGCTTGCATCCCAGTCTAATATGAATGGTTCGTCATAATCGGGGGTTTTAAGTGATGGCAATTTGGCTAGTTCTTCCTTGATCTTTTCCAGTTCCTCCTGCTCCTGCCAGGTCCAAAGGAATGGTACGGATTTTCTCATAAGTTTCTTCATCTTCGCGGTTTTTCCTGCAATATTAGGAATGAATGTCCGGTAATAATTAAAGAAACCCATTATTCTTTGGATGTCCTTTTTGTTATTTGGTTTCTCTATCTTTCTTATCATTTCTCTTGCATTGTCTTTCATGGATATTCTCCCTTTTTCTATCGTTCTCCCCAGGAAAATGATTTTCTCCTTTAGGATTTCGCATTTTTTGCCTTTTATTCGGAGTCCGCCTTTCCCTAGGATTGTTAGCGTTCTATCTAGTTTCTCGATTTGTTCTTGTATTGTGTCACTTGTTACGATTATATCATCTATGTATGCGTTGATACCATCCTCCATTCTGTGTTTTTTATTCTTCAGGACTTTTGTTATGTATCTCTGAAATGTTGCGGGTGCGTTACATAGCCCGAACGCCATGTAGATCCATTCGTACAACCCGTACGGTGTTATGAATGCTGTCTTTTCAATATCATTTTCTTCCATTCGTACCTGCCAATACGCTTTGCATAGATCTAATGTCGTAAAATATTTGTGTTTACTCGCTTCGTATAACATGTCTTCTATTCTCGGCACCGTTGGTGCTGCGTAGGGACTCTCGCTTGGTCGTATAATTTTGTTGTCTACCATTTCTTCCAGTATTCGATTGTATTCTTCCTTCATTTGTTCGGGCACTCTTCTCCAGGGGAGCTTTATTGGTTTATCAGTGGTTGTTACTATCTTGTGTTTTTCCCCTATTGCTTGCCCTACACTTATTTCTCGGTAGTTAAATATTGGTTTGTGTCGTCTTAGCATTTTTCTTAGCAGTTGTATCTCCTCTTTGTTCAGGTGTTGGTAATCTTCGCTCTCGATGTCCGGGATCTTCTATTCTTCGTCGGTTGCTTTTGTCCTAGTGCCCATTACGTTGGCTGTGATTGCTTCCTCTGTTTCAATCTCATACATTTTCCATTGATGCAGCTGCAAATGTAGGTCTTCCTGAATTTTAAACAGGATTTTTTTTTCTCTGCCCTGTTCTTCTTCAATCTCAATCTCTTCCTCTTTAACTTTAATGGTTCTACCGGCAAATTTGATAACACATTTGTTTTTTATGAGGAAGTCTTCTCCAAAATAATCTCATATGGTAGCATTTTATTGTGCTTTTCCACAACAACCAGTGATTGTTCAAACATAGTGTTCCCCACTTTTAGCTGCAACCCTTCCAAAATTCCTTTGGTATCGATATATTCGCCAGATGCATTGATGAGTCTTTTGTTACACTTAGTGAGATCCTCTCTTGAGAACCCTAATTTTGTTGTGCAGTTGTCCGTAATTATCGAAGTTGACACTCCCATATTGATGGTTGCTTTTATCATTATTCCATTAACCAATATTGTCATTGTGTTCACCAAATCCATGTTCTCCATAATCATTACTGCCGCGCGATTTTTAGGAGTCAGTGCTCCACTTAGTTTTCGGATTCCTCTTCAGTTTGGGTTTCTTTGTTTGTTTCTCCCTCCGATTCTATTAAGTCTTCTTCTTCGAAGTACCCTTGTTCTTCTCCAATCATGTTTATTTGTTTATGGCACTCATCTCTTTTATGTCCTTTCTTTCCGCAATTATAACATTTAACGTCTTTTTCACGAACCTTCCTCGTTTTTCCATCTTTAGTTTTCACTCTTATTGTTTTTCCTGTTTGTCTGTCTTGTACGTTTTTGTTGTGGTTTTCGGTTTAAGGTTGCTCCTCCATGTTGGTGTTTCTCTATGCCAAGCTGCCTTTTCATTTATTCTCGTGTTGTTTTCGATTGTAGTACTGTATGTCCACAGCTTTTCTAATCATCTTCTCCAGTTTGTCGTCTACGTCACACTTAATTTCAAATTGTGCTCTTATATTGTCGGGCATACCTTTACAAATGTGTGAAAAGAGATCGTATTTAGAATATTGGTTCTCTCTTGAGCTGAGTGTGACCAGCCTCTCGACCTGTTGTATGTCATCTGTCTTCTTCATCTTTGTTCCATTTAGAATTATTCTGTATTGATTCTTGAAACTTTTGTTTCTGTAGTATTCTATGAAGTCACCAATTAACAAATAGGTGATCCTGGATTGGCGAAGCTTGTAGTTCACGTTCTTTTCTACTTATGAACTGAAAGTTGTGGGACTGTATTCTATCTTGTTCTTCTTTGGTCAGCTGCAATAACCTCAATTTGTCTTTTAGTTGAGCTATTTCCTCCTGCCTCAGATCTTTATTGTCAAGTAGTCGTCTATTCTCTACTTCCAGCAAGTCCTGTTGTAATTGTGCTGGCTGTTCATTTTTGCTTGTTTTGAGTCGAGTTACTTTACTCTTAAGTTGTGATATCTCTGCAGCTTGTATATCATTGTCTTGTATTAGCTGCTGATTCGTTCTTTCTAATACGTTATGCTTTTCTTGCAGGAGCTGATTTTGTTCCAGAAATCTACTGTTTGATTCTGTTAATTGTTTCCTGAGTGCCTTGATCTCGTTTTGGAACACTTCTGCTTTGCTAGATTAATCTGGTTTCCATATTGATTTGAATGTTCCTGATTGTTTCCGCACTCGCCAATTCGATGTCTTCTATCCTTTTTGTTAGTAGACCAATTTCTTCTCATAGTAATTTCTCAGTCTCATTATTTTATCTCAGAATTTCCATGATTTCTGGGGTTCCTGGTTCGGAAAAGGATTCCTGTCTTATTGACTCTGGGGTTTGGGTTGCTTCAGAATTCCTTGGATAGGATGACGATCATGTCGCCATAGGGGTGGTAGTTTTTGGTATCACTTTCTTTGTGCTTCCTCTTTTACTTTTATTGTTTGTCATCATTTCTTGATGTTGTAGTGGTTTTCTGGTTTGGTGATGATTCAAGAGTCCAGGTTCCACTTGTTGCAGTTAAGATTTTCTGCCTTTACTGACTTTGTTTTTCCGTTCACTGCTCTGTTGCTTCCTTTTCACTTTTCCTTTGAGTTGTTTCAGAGTTTTGAAAGAGTATCACTGTGTGTTTCTTCTCCATTGACTTTGTTCTTATTTGTCACAGTCGCCATGTAACATCCTCCACCTGGCCTATTTGCACCGTGTATTATTGTTGATAACTATCACTCAGTAAATTGCGGGTGAGGAGTTACTAAGTTATTGAACCGCCAAACTTTTCCTTTTTTGTTAACTAGTTATGTTAATCAAATATTGATTATCACTGTTTAGGTGACAGAGCCATGTGACGTTTCCTCTTCAGTTCTTCTGTGGGCTACAGCCTGAAGCTGATCTCCACAACACAGTTCCCCTCTTTCATGAACAATGACTGAATCCACTGCACCATCTCAGCTCAACTGGAACTAATTATGTGTACCTTACTTTAGCTCAGTGTGTGCACTCAAGTCAAGTTGTAACTGACTTAAATTCAATTTTGTATAGTGTTTGTTGATTTGATTAAGTAAAGCAACCGGGCATTGACACTAACTGCATTTGAATAATATTAAGGTAGCCATTACTGTAAAACTATTGGCTTTGTAATTTAACTAATAAGATTGCAGTTTCCTATACTTACATTTAGTAATGATACATGTAAGGTCATTTATTCGGTCGATTATAGTCAAGTCTCCTACTATTAAGAATATATATTCCTAGGGTTCAACTATCCAGTCGTTTCAAGCATTAATTATTTTGTACATGTATAGATCAATAGTCAGATATGTAAGAAATCAAAAGAAAAATTGCTGCAAAACAAAAATAAGGAAAGATTTTATAGAGTAGCAGAAGTCACACTGTATGATCTATATAAAGAAGGCAACGCTATACATAAGCAAATACACAAAGTCTGACAAGAGATCAAAAAAGAACAAAGCAAACAGTCATACTCTTTTCTGGCATAAATGACATATTGCAGGGAAAGTTATGGAGCTCAGAATACTGAAATATTATGAAGTAATGAGTCAAACAGAATTTATTTAAATAAGCCAATATATTTCAGTAATGGCTACATGTAATATTTAATGAACAACTAGTAATGATTCAAGTTGCTATTAGATATAACACTTTCACACAATAGAGTTTAAGTTGAGTTGTGTCATGTCTTGAGTAAGCACTGGGCTAACGTAGGGTACACATAAGCTATCTTGACTGAGCTGCCAAGTGGCACTCAAGCATCAGATGGAACAGTGAAACTGGATGTGGAGATCCGCTTTGGGAAGATGCCCAGTAGAAGATCATTACAACCACTGCATGGCTTCATCACCTAAATAGTGAATGGTTAATTCTAGGTTACATAAGCTAACAGAAGCAACAAGTCAAGCAATATGTAACAAGTAAATTCTTACCAGCAATAACACAACTAATGCTATGTAGTAACAGTAGATAGACAGTGATAATGCTGGCAGCAGAGATGTTACATTGGTGGCAGAAACAATGTGTATATTTTGTGAAAACTTGTGTGGCATAATCCATCAGAAGTCATGTGTGGTCAAAGTGAGAGAAAGAATGGAAGTAAATAAGACTAAAATGTAATCTTGATTAAATTGTTCAACACATGATTATGATAGATTACTTAATTTGTAAAATGGTTGAAGCAGTTTGATATTTAAATTAACTTGGTAGTATTTGGCAATCATCAAGATGACAAAACAGTGTACACTAATTAATGCTGATGTTGCATAATTAAAGTACAATTTAAAACGCAAGGGAAATCCGTAAACAAGCTTCAATCCACAGGTACTATCTGAGTATTTGATTATTTACTGAAATGTTCTATTAATATACAATTATTGTTAGAATGATTGATGAACAAATTTTATTGGATTCACTTCTTTACTTTCAGTCAGGTTATTTAATATTTAATGTAAAGCTAAATGTTCAAGCATTAGAGTAATCATACAGTGGTCTCTGAATACAATTATAGGAATTCTGGAACAGCCTCACAATCAGCCATTCCATGTGCATTGAGGGAGTAACTTTAGATTTCTTGATGTGTTTATAGGTTACAAATAGGGATAGGGATTTTTCACCATTATAGCTTTCCCTTATCTGAATGCTTGCAGATTATTATGATTACTTTAAGATTGCTCTACATGTTTATTGTACAGTTCTTTTGCACATTGTATTTACTATCTAGTAATTTAGTGGCTTGTTGACTTGTTTATGAATTACTTTTATTGCCAACTGCATTGATTGTTTACATGTACAAAAGGCTAACATGTACTATTTTATATGTGGGGATATTATATGTAAGGAACAATAACAAGCTAAGGCACCATGGTTGCATTATTTCCTTTTGTTTACATAGTCATAATAACAAAGACAATCAATGCACTAAATTGTTAAGGTATTACACACATGATCACTGAGTTAACCATTCACACACTGATCCACCAATTGGTTTCCATCATGAAGTTCAAGTAAAAGCTGGAGCTGTTACCAACAAAAACTTCCCTGGATGTGCATAGCACAGCACTGGGTTTTGACCCTGTATTCCATCCACTGCTCTCAATCTAAACAAACTGTTATTAGTTAAGCATTTAGGATCACTAATGCATATTAATTAAGCTAACTAACTATACAACAAGTTAGTTTGAGAAAAATTGGAATCTGTCATATTCTAAACTTTGCATATACTCTGATGTATCCTGAGAATGGAATAGCAACTCACAAATAAGTGTGGAATTAGTATTGGCAAGATTCTAGGCTTGTTTACATATAATGATGACAATATCATAGACCATTGTTATTTCACTATAGACATTAGAGATGTCTCACAGAATAATTGCAATATTTTAAATCAAAGCCCCTGATATACACAAATTTTTATGCATAAAGGGAGCAAATACAATATTCATATTTTCCTAAAAAGTTTAAAAATGAAGGATGGAGAGAAGGTGTAATGTGTACCATGTACATTAGAAATGTTTTCATCATTTAGTATAATGGTGCCTGTAGATGGCTATAACAACAAACATGGAATTTTCAAACCATTATATGAGGAGCTAAGATTTTTAGATAGCTATCATTTCATAGCTGATAGTCTATCAAATCTTACAAAAAATATTGTTAAAGAAAATTATCAATTTTTAAGAGATGGAATGTGCAAGAAAAGGTGTATCTATTCAGCAAAGGCAAAGGCCAATTTCCCTACACAAATTGAGCCTCCCAGACTTGGAACATTGGAGGGATGTGTTGACTGGAAAAATCCCAATACCCAACAGGAGCTGAATTTTGAACATGAAAATATATGGGTTTTGGGTGAATGTGCAACCTCTAAGCAATTCCATAGCAATTATTTACAATTTGACACATTATTACTTTTGGATGTTTTACAAGAATTTTGAGTACAGAGCATGGAGACATATAATCTTGACCACACCCGCTTTTTCACATTATCAAATTTTAATTGGCATTTGAGGGTGAAGTGCATGGGAATATTGCTCAACCCCATACATGAAAAGGAATGTTGGAATTTTATAGTAAACAGTATAAGATGAGGGATGTGCAGTACATTTTCAGATAGATTTTTAAAGCAAACAAACCAATGGTAGAAGCTATGTTCCTGAGAAAGAGACCATTTACAGGATGTTTATGGATGCAAATGCTCTCTATAGCAGCAACATGTCCTTGAGCTTACCTGCAGGTGGGTTGACATCATCTAGAGTGAGTATTGAAGCAATTTTATCCACTTCTTAAGATTTGCAAACTGACTAATTGGTACACTTTGATCTCAAATATCCAGAATATTTACACAATTTGCACTTTGATTTTTCATTGCCACCACACAAGATGAAGGTAAACATTTCTCTCCATACACATGCATTTGATTAGTGTGGAAACTTCAAACATTATTGTGCTGTCATGCTACAACAACAAGCACTTTTTTGTTAATAGCATAGAAACACTGGCATATGGACATAAAGATAATTGCCGGGGCTTGTAGGCAACTTGTGTGTATAATAAGGTTTATTATAACACTAAGAATTTGGATCTAAAACTTAGGGTTAGCTTTCCAGCAATTTTGCAAAGCATTTGTTATTCATGAGATCATGTGAGTGACTCAGTAGGAAAGCTAAACAATAAGTAATCCCTAAACTTACACCTATCATATGAGCACAGTTTTTGTGCTAAGATACCAGCTGCACCACGTGATGAATAGCTGAATATTTTTTTCTGCCCTCTGGAGCATTATCCTTTTTTCTATCAGATTCATATATGTTTGCTTTGAATTCTTCATCAAATTCTTCCTCACAAACACTGTCAAGTTAATTCATACTATGGTAGGGTCCAACATTATTTTTTATTAGCTGAAATTCAGAATTTTTGTTTAATAAGATGTTTCTAACTTTGGTCATTGCCCTTTTTAAGTTTTGGATGTGCAAGGTTCTTCTGTGTTTCCTAATAGGAAATACCTAAACTTCTTAATGCTTTTGACTAGTGCAAGCATCTCAAGCTTGGTCAATCTGTAATTTTCTTCACTGTTTTCAGTTTTCTACTAAATAATTGGATCAGGACTTCCTTGCCATTTTTAATTTAACCTTGACAATCTCCTATTGCGATGTTGCTTGCATCACAATCAAGAATGAATTCTTTGTCACAATCAGATGTATTTAGTGACAGTTGTTTTGATAGTTTGGTTTTTATTTTATCTAGTTTATCTTGTTCTTTCTAGGTCTGAATGAACATTGCTGATTTCTTTAGTAGTTCTGTCATGTTGATTGTCTTTTGTGTGATGTTGGGAATAAAGGATCCATAGTAATTTATGAATCTCATGACTCTTTGGACGTCTTTTTTGTTTCTTGGGCTTTGGTTGAATTTTATCATTGCTTTTTTTATTTGTCATTCTTATTTTGCATTGTTCTATCTCTCATCTGAGGAATACTACTTGTTCTTTAAGTATTTCACACTTGTTGCCATTGACGCATAAACCTGCATTGTATAGGATCATTAGTGTTCAGTCTAGTTTCTGTATATGTTCTTGTTCAGTGTTGCTTGCTATTAGTACATTGTTGATATATGTGTTTACTCCTTCTTCAATCTTTTTGTTTTTGTGTTTTAAGACTTTTGTGACATATTGGAATATTGCTGGTGCATTGCACATGCCAAAGGCCATGTGCATCCATTCAAAGGGTCCATATGGCGTGATAAATTCCATTTTATTGATGTCTTTTTCTTGCATTGGTACCTGCCAGTAGGCCTTTCAAAGGGCTATGCTGGTGTAATTTTTGTTTTTGCTTATTTTGTAGATTATGTCATTGATTCTTGGGAGTGGCTATGCATCCTTTTTGATTACATGCTAAGTTTGTGAAAATTTATACACAGTCTGTGTTTTGTCCCCTGCTTGACAAATACAGTCAGTACTGCATAGGGGCTTTCACTGGGCCTGATGATTATATTGTCGATTAGTTCATTGAGGATTATATTGTAATTTTCTTTGAGGTGTTCTGGGACTCTTCAGTATGGAAGTCTGATTGGTTCCAGTGTTATTATTCTATGAGTTTCTCCCATTGCTTTTCCAACAATAATCACACCAAAATTGAAGATTTTTACGTGTTTACATAGTGTATCTGTTAGTTGTTTTCTTTCAGTAGGTGCAACTGCTTGTACTCTTCTGGTCTATTTCCAGTATTTTGTAATTGTGTTCTTCTTCAATTGTTTATGTTTCTTGATTATTTGTTTTTCTGTATATTGTATTTCCAAATATTTGAACATATTCTTTTTTGAAGTTAACTTTTCTGTTTGTCTCACCCTTCTTCAGAGTGCATAGGCTGGGCAAGAGTGATAGTTTTTTCAAATTGATTCCTGTTTGTTTGTAGAGCATAATGTCTGCTGTTAGTTTGTTGTCAGATTTTATCATGAACATTTTCCTATTATTTAGCTGCAGTTTCACATTTTCTATTAGTCTGAAGAGTATTGGTGCGTTGTTTTCTTTGTTTTCCTCAGTTATTATTACCTCCTCCTGAACTTTGTTTGTTTTATTTGTGTAGTCTATGATGCATCCATTTTCTGATAGAAAATCGTTGCCTAATATCATTTTGAATAGTAGCAGGTTTCATTCTGTGTCTATCACTGTGAATGATTGTTCGAACATTGTGTTGGCCATCCTGATTCTTGTTGTTTAATTTGACTTTTGTATCTATGTAGTTGCCTGAGGCCTCTATTAAATCGTCTTCATAGTAGGATTCTCCTTCTTCAATTATGTTAATCTGTCATTTGCTGTCCCTTTTTGTGTAGCCTTTGTTGCCACAAATGTTACATTTAATGTCTCCTTTCCTTATTTTCTTCATGGACCCATCTTTCATTTTCAGTTTGATGAATTCGTCTTTATTATCAAATTTCTTGAGCATTGGTCCTGTGTTGCTTACTGTTTTGTTTAGGGTTGATTTTTTGTAGATTCTCTGTTATCTGGATAGCCAGGCCTTTTTTAATCTTACACTCTAGTGTATCCTCAGCATCACAATTGATTTTGAATTATTGTCTTATTGCTTCTGGCAGTCCTTTGCATGTGTGTGAGAATAAGTCTTATTTTGAGTAAGTTTCTTCTCATGAGCTTAGTTTTAACATTCATTCTACTTGTGACATGTAGATCCTTAAATCCTCTTTCCTATTCATTTTTCTTCCATTTAGAACCATAGAATCATATGGTATTAGCTTTTGAAGCTTTTGTCATTGTAGTAAGCTTTAAAGTTGCATACTAATTTCTTGTAATTTGTTTTTGATTTAGTGTCTAATACTAAATAGTGTTTGTAGGCAGCTCCGTGATATAATGGGAATCTTGCTGCTGCTAAGGTTTGTATTACTTTCCTTTATTTCATTGTCATTTCGAATATCTGTAACCATTCTGAAATGGTTGGTGAGTAGTTGGTGATTTTTCCTGTGAATTTAGGCAATTTGCTTTGCACAGTGGTGTTTCTTTGTTATCACCATAGTATTGAATCTGTGAACGTCAGTTGTGTTGTTTGCTGTGTTTCATAGTTTTGTTTTACTTGTTTTATAATTTTTTCAAAGTTTTTCAATAAATTCCTCCTTTGTCTCAGGTGGTTTGTTGTCATTTTGTTTTTCTTCTTGTCTTTCCATTCAGGTTTCTCTATTATTTTGATCCATGTTTGTCTGGTCTCTTCAGTTTTTTCCTTTTTGTTATTTAATGTTATTAATCGTATTTTGTCATGTAGGCTGAATTTACCATTTTCTAGCTTCAGCTATGAGTAGTCTCTGTGCTTCTAGTTTGTTAGAGGTTTTAGTGATGGTGCTCATCAAAATAGTGTTTCTCTTATTGTTTGCAAATATTTGTAGAATACTGATAGACTTTCCTTTTTCTATTGGGGGGTTTCAGTGTGTCAGTAACTCTTCTTAATTCAATTGGTTTCTTGTTTATTTTCTTCTACTGAGAAGAAATCCATCTTAACTCAAGAATGGTTTCTTGTTTTCACACATAAGATGCCTGTGAAAAAAAAGAATTTTCTTTGTTCTGAAAAGAAGCAGCTATCTTCACTCAAGGTGAAGAAAATTTTCGAATTCTTAGTTGTTTGTGTAAACTGTCATGGTTGCCATGTAGAATCTGCACCAGGCTCAAGAAATCGAGTGAAGCAAGGCAGTACCATTGCTTATAATGTAGTCTCAGGATTGCAAGTACAATTCCAATGTAATATGATTATATCTAATTAGTTAAACTCAGTGACTGTTATTAACTTTGACTAATTAATACTTCTTTAGATCGTCTGATGTTTTCAGGGCCAAATCCTAAAGTGGCTCCATGCAGCAAAAGATGATAAGAATTACTTGGCAATGGCTTCCACGTGTTGGAGATCAAACCACGACCCACCAGACCCCTTGTGTGATGTGACACTCTCAGTGTGTGGTGTTCTTAATTTGTTTAGTGCATTGATTGATCTTGTTATTGATCATTGTTGCAATTAATAAGAGAAGTGTGTAAACAGACTGCCTTAGATTGTTATAATCCTTACATGTAAATAACGTTACATTTAAATAGATACATGACAATCCTACTCAGTTCGTGCGAACAATCAATGCTGCCAGAATGGTTGTGAGTCTAATTGATAAGCAAGTATGAAGTGTAATTAGGTTGGTAATCACATTACACATGTAATAATTGCTGGGGCAACTCATATGTATAATAAGGTTTATTATAACACTAAGAATTTGGATCTAAAACAAATGGTTAACTTAGGGTTAGCTTTCCAGCAATTTTGCAAAGCATTTGTTATTCATGAGATCATGTGAGTGACTCAGTAGGAAAGCTAAACAATAAGTAATCCCTAAACTTACACCTATCATATGAGCACAGTTTTTGTGCTGAGATACCAGCTTCACTACTTGATGAAATGCTGAATATTTTTTGCTGCCCTCTGGAGCATTATCCTTTTTTCTATCAGATTCATTTATGTTTGCTTTGAATTCTTCATCAAATTCTTCCTCACAAACACTGTCAAGTTAATTCATATTATGGTAGGGTCCTACATTATTGTTTATTAGCTGAAATTCAGCATTTTTGTTTAATAACTTTGGTCAATTTCATTCAATCACTCTCTGGCAATAATAACTTGCCCATAAACAGTTTGTTGTAACTGCATTAACTTACAATTAATCAAAAGAAAGGGATTATTGGTCTTTTACTGATTATGCCACATTAACATCGTCCACCAAATTCAAATTAAAAAAACAAGAAATCTGAGCTCTGACAAAAGTGCAGACTTAATAAGCAGTTATCTCTATAATCAAAAGAAAAAAGTTAAAATAACTGGAATTTTCTCTGATTTAATTTTTATTAAAAATGGCATTCAGCAAAGAAAAATTTTGGCAGCATACTATTCAATATGTATGTAAAAGATTTAGCAATCATACCACATGTAATGTAAAACAATATTCTCATGATCCTATGCTATTTATTCACATAAGTCTCACGAAATTGCTATAAAAGTTCACAAAGAAGTTTTGTACAATATTTTGCTTTGCAAAACTAAGAATAAACCCATCTAAAATTCCATTTTGTTTAATTACACCAAAATTTAATGGTAATACCATAAATGTTTGTAACTTTAAATTGAAATTTAATAACATATACATACAAGATTATTTATTTTAATATTTAGCTATAGTTTTTTTATTTTCAACTAAATTTTGCAAAAAAAATAACTAATGGCTATTTCAATTAAGGCTCTTAGCAATGTATCACAACTGCTTTCAACCACAGCAAAAATTCAATAAATTCACACATTAACACAATCCCTTTCTTTATCAAAACATATTGTATACCAACATAAATAAAGTTTGAAGAAATTCAATGTGCAAATAAAATGTGCAATAAGAATGCAAAAATAAATGTTGACAGAAACTTTTCATAATTTAAATTTAAGAAAACTTCAGAAAAGAAAAAAGTTTTATATTTTACTGCTTTTAAGAATTTTACGAAATTTAAAATGCAAATAAAACAAATAAAATACAAATACTATTTTAAATTTCCAATTTATGAATGCTCCTTTAGAAAAATTTTAAACATTTGAGATTTTCTTAGGATTTAGAAATTGACAAAATAATTTAATTACTTACTAAATAGATGTTCACCTCATAAGAAGATTGCCTATCAATAAATTTTTCAATGGGGAAAATCAAAGAGTATGACTTTCTCTAATATCAAAATTAAAGATGATGCATTACTCAAGGATGTTATTGAAATATTGTATCAAAATAAACTGCTTGATGGTAATGAATATGAAATGTGTAGACTATTTTAGCACACCCTTATAACCTGATGGAAGAAGTGTTATAATATTTCATAGAGTATAATTTATATTTAAGGAAAAGAATAAAATATTTTTTTGCAATCTACAAGAAAACATGATATTTTTGCTAGCTAGTAGTAATAAAATATGGGGTTCCACATATATGGGTTTCTAATAATGATTAGTTTTCAATAACTTTTTACACTTTTCTATTGATTTTGATAAGAAAAAAGGTGTTTTTTAGAAATTCGAGATTTGGTAGCAATGGGTCAAAAAACTACAGCCATGCCCATATAAATAATTATTCAATTATACCCCCATTTCAACTATGTACTAATATGTTTTTGCGCAATTTTTTGCATTTTTTTAGAAAACCTGCCTTTTACATACATCCTAAGAATTCCTGCAACCACTTGTTGTTCAAAATTTTCACATAAAATCCAAAGCTTCTTCTTTAATTACATCCTATTTCTTAAGCAAAATATAAAACCTGTCAGATGTCCTAACAAAGGGCTTTTCTTTAAGAAATTACCAGTGCTTTTAATAGCACAACAATAGCCCCTACCCAATCTATATTCATTGTAAAATCGACCATAACTGTTGTGGAGAATTGAATATGTATGACAACATTGAATACTTCTAAATAAATATTCAAATAAGTTTGTTAAACATCCTTCTCCTGGTCCAATCAAACCAATTTCCTGGTCAAATTTGTCTAATATTTCACTTATAGAAATGTTCTTGTCAAAATTAACTATATAAAGACGTTGGTAAGCTAAACAAGCCTTGAGAATCACAGGATTTAAATTAGGATAATTTAATTTTTGTATTTTAATGTTATGTGATACATATTTTATAACTTCTTTTGGACTGGTTAATTCACGTTTCCTTGTTTCATTAGAACAACCCATAGATTGCATTCCATAAGTTTTTTCATTTTCTCCTGTTTTGGTATTATTACCTGTTTTCAGTATAACTGGTTCACTTACAATTTGAACTCTTTTACTCATTTCTATATAAGAGATTAGAAAAAATTAATTTCAATAATTTGTCTTTGGGAGGAAATATGTCAAATTTTGCAAACTAATCCATTTTATAGGTTCTTTGTCACTTGCAAACAGCCAAAATGGGCCATTCTTATGTGAAATATCATACCAAATTACACCATTAGATGTAGCTAGTCCAAATAATAATTTATTATACTCTAAACTATATGCAGGTTCCTGATTAATTTTAATTATATTTGCACGATTTTGCAAGTTGTGCATACCCCTTTGGCATATTCCTCTAAAGAA
>CABFPE010001158.1:0-20992 GCA_900660155.1 Hofstenia miamia | reverse complement strand
TAATTAATATGAAAAAATACTGCATTATAATTTTACAAATAATTAACTAATCATAATCATGTGTTGTACAATTATTATTTATTTCAAAATTCAGTCTTAGTTCTTTCCTCTCTTTTTCTCAACTTGACCACACATGATTGGATTATGTTACACTCCCCCTCCCGCATAGCTAATTAAGGATCACAACTCTTTCTCCATGGACCATCTCAACAGCCTGTTTTATCATGTTGTTAGCATCTTGCATTTCCCACTCTGTTATCTCAAACTTCTCATCTTTCGTAAGCTTAAGCACAACCTCCTTTTCTGTTGTCACCATCTTCTTATGTCTTAGAAACATAGGATTTTTCAACTTGTTTGAAATTGTACACATGCTCCTCAGTTTGTTTAACTTGCCATTGAACTTCTCACAATATTTTTCATATAGTTTCAAGCCTTTAATTGCTATCATCAGCGTCATCATAGTGTCTACTCTACTTGTATGTGCCAATTCTGTGCTTACTGCTGTATTGTGATAGAAAAATTCGTATGTAGACCTCAATGATTTCGATATAGAAGCTTCATCATAAAATGTGCTTATGTTAATTTTCACTTCTTCTCGAGTTATCTGATCTGGATCATATCATTGTTATAATTTCAACTCTCCACATAACATTGTAGTATCTGTACTGAGGACTCCATAACTCACCCCATACTATGTCATTTATTCCGGAAAATAACATCACCTTTTGTGTACTTCTTTTTTCAATTTCACCCTGCACCTTTTTTATTTGTTTGTGTACCACTTCTCCATCACAGTATAAATCATATGGAGTTACTGTTCCTTCAATGTATATCCTCTCTTTATTGTCATTTCAAATTAGTATATCTTTTGATTTCTTGTATCTTTCGCCCTTTACGATTCTTTCTGCGTCCTCCAATTTGTTCACATACATGCCATAAAGCTTTTACTGCTTTCTTATTTTTCAATCGCCATGTTGGTAACAGCATAGGTACAAAAATTGTTGGTGGCAGTGTACACTTTAGCAACGTAGTTAATGTTTGTCATTTGATCTCTTCATACAATCCCTCCATTCACGACATTGTTACCATCCCAAATGATGCAGGATAATTATTTTTACTTGTCTTTATATTTTCCCAAAACATGTTACTTAGTCCATGTCNTGGACCATCTCAACAGCCTGTTTTATCATGTTGTTAGCATCTTGCATTTCCCACTCTGTTATCTCAAACTTCTCATCTTTTGTAAGCTTAAGCACAACCTCCTTTTCTGTTGTCACCATCTTCTTATGTCTTAGAAACATAGGATTTTTCAACTTGTTTGAAATTGTACACATGCTCCTCAGTTTGTTTAACTTGCCATTGAACTTCTCACAATATTTTTCATATAGTTTCAAGCCTTTAATTGCTATCATCAGCGTCATCATAGTGTCTACTCTACTTGTATGTGCCAATTCTGTGCTTACTGCTGTATTGTGATAGAAAAATTCGTATGTAGACCTCAATGATTTCGATATAGAAGCTTCATCATAAAATGTGCTTATGTTAATTTTCACTTCTTCTCGAGTTATCTGATCTGGATCATATCATTGTTATAATTTCAACTCTCCACATAACATTGTAGTATCTGTACTGAGGACTCCATAACTCACCCCATACTATGTCATTTATTCCGGAAAATAACATCACCTTTTGTGTACTTCTTTTTTCAATTTCACCCTGCACCTTTTTTATTTGTTTGTGTACCACTTCTCCATCACAGTATAAATCGTATGGAGTAACTTCTCCTTCACAGTATAAATCCTATTTAGTTACTGTTCCTTCAAGGTATATCTTTTCTTTATTGTCTCTTTCGCAAATTAGTATTCTTTCTGATTTCTTCTATTTGTTCGCCCCCTTTACGATTCTTTCTGCGTCCTCCAATTTGTTCACATACATGCCATAAAGCTTTTACTGCTTTCTTATTTTTCAATCGCCATGTTGGTAACAGCATAGGTACAAAAATTGTTGGTGGCAGTGTACACTTTAGCAACGTAGTTAATGTTTGTCATTTGATCTCTTCATACAATCCCTCCATTCACGACATTGTTACCATCCCAAATGATGCAGGATAATTATTTTTACTTGTCTTTATATTTTCCCAAAACATGTTACTTAGTCCATGTCTCATGAGGTTTTGTGCAGTTTTGGCCTTCATCAAAAATTTTGATGTAATACATTCAATATCAACAGTCAGCTGATTATTCAGCTGTAACATTTGATTTATCTCTTGCTTTGTGAATGCTTCTGTACACAATATTTTTATCATCAACTTTGTTTCTCTTTCATACACTTCTCCATATATTCTTTGTACTATATTGTCTGTCTTTTCTCTTTGTACAGTAATCTCTACCAGGAGACATTCATCATCTGTGTCAACCCAAGATATTTCACTTGGTTCTTTTTTGCCCCACTTTTCCAAATTGACTTTATCTATCTCTTGTTGTGTGTTCGGGGTTAGTGCGATCGCATTCGATTGTAGCTATAACTCTTCCATTCTCATTTCATCCTGTGATTTGCTGACCATTTCTATAATCTCTATTGGTCTATTTTCTCCTTCCTTCCACATGACTTCAGATTTCTTAATTATCTTTGTGTAGGCACATTGCAGGTATTCTCAAATGTATTTCTTCATTTCCTGCGTGATTGTTTTGTTTATTTCTTTTGCTGCTATTTTCTGGATTGTTTCCAGTGTACTGGCACTCTCTCTTCTTATCAAATTCCGCGTTGTCATCCATGGTTGCTGTTTGAGTGCTCTCAATTTTGTATTCGAAGTAGCTCCCCACATAAACTTCTTTGCTTCATCATTCAGTATGTCTATCTCAGCAGGACATATTCCTGTTTTGTTGGCAAGTTCTACAATACTCGGTCTTCCCAATGTATGTTGTGCGTTAACAAACGTACATAGTACTTTTCGAACTTTTGTTGTACTTTTTTAGTTGGTGATAATCAGAGTATATCCACGTGTATTGTAACAACCACTGTTTTATGTTGATTGGTATTGGCACTATAGCTATCTCATATTGTTTATTCTTTGCTATATTTTTTCTTTCTTTTCATCTTATTGGCAAAACCAACTTTTCATTGTTTGTCAATGCTATATTGAGTATCAATACCGACGTTCTTGCACATATATGTGGTGCGTTAATTTCTTCAAAAATCATATTTCTAAAGTTTTGCTTGGAGTCCATTTCGTGTGCTTTTCTAATTTCCAATAATGCCATCTCCACCATTTTATGATAAGTTTTATGGGCGATTTTATATCAATGACAGGCCATTCCTCATGTACTGGTTTTTCTGTTTTCATTTCTTTCCACACATCCATGATATTTTTCAAGTGCTCTCGAGTCTGATTCATGCTGCACTTTATATACAGATTTCCTATTTCCTCCAGATTTTCTGTGATCCCAAGTAATTCCATCGTTCTTACTTGGTAGTACATATCTATAGCTATTTTCAGCTCAACCATTATTCTTTCCACTGGCGCTATAGTGTTGATCTGCAAGTCTATGTTGATCATCTCTGATATCGCTTCGCCATTTGTGTTCATTATAAAAAAATTTTCCAATTTCTCTTCTAATGTCTGTAGAAACTCTGGCATCTCTTCATTTCTTTGAGAGTTTGCGATCACAATTACTTTTGTCTTGTACTCTTTGGCCAGTTTCAATGTATCCTCTGTATTCACCTCGAGGTTTCTGGAGGTCATTTCCATCTGCTTAATAAAGTATATCATTGTCAGATGTTCTCTGTCTAAATTGACTTGTTCACATTTTTCGATTAATTTATTTTTGTTTTTGATGAACTTCTGAACATCCTTCAGCATAAATGCCTCCTCAAACGTTATGTGTGTAGTACTTTTGAAATATGGTCTGTTGAAATGCTCCTTCATACTTCTTGCATATGATATAATTGTATTACACACTGGCTTGTTCTGCTTGTCGATCACATTGGGGATTACTGATGACTCTGTTTCCTTTGTTGAGGAGTGTTGTTGTAAAAATCTTTTTGTTTCCAGTGACAAGTTGTCCTGCGAATTATAACGAATTTTCCTATTTGCAATGAAGTATGGGTGAATTTTATCCTTCCCAATTTTCGTCATTCTGCTTTCTCATTCTTCAGATCTTGATGACTTAGTTGTAATGGATGACTGTCTATGCAAGAAAGGTTGTGAACTGTGTGTCGTTGTTGCAAGTGAGCCATTTCTGATCCCTCGCTTATATCCTGTATATCTGGGTCAATGTATTGACCTCGGATCTCGGTTCCTGCTGCCTTTAATTGCAGAGGAGGACCTACTAGCGTAGCTTTATACTCTCTGCCCTTTAATTGGCTTTGAGTTCCGCTGGATGTGGGGGAGTGTTCCATTGACAAGCTTGATTTTCCTTCCAACCTCACGCCCTTTAATTGACGATTGGTATCCTGACAATGGCCCTCTTTTACAATGACATTTGGTTGAGGGTGATCTCTGTGGTGTTGTCTCCATCCTCATGCCCTTTAAATGACAATCAGATTGAGGAGACTTCCTTCTTACTCTTCTTCTTTTGTTAGTTAGTGTCACACTCTCCATCCTCATGCCCTTTAAATGACAATTGGATTGAGGAGATTTCTTTCTTACTCATCTTCTCTTGTTACTAGGTAAAGAATGCTCCATCGTCATGCCCTTTAAGTGACAATCAGATTGCGGAGACCTAGTCTTTCCACTATTACTGCTAGTATTCTCTCCCCTCATCACGCCCTTTAAATGACGATCGGATTTCAGGGATCTCCTGTGTACTCTTCTGCTCTTCATTGGTGATCAACTGCTGGCTCTCTTCATTATCAAATCTAAATGGAGTTACTAAATTAATATCCCATATCTCAGGGTCGTATTTATTTTTATTTTTTACAGCAATCTGGGGCATCACTCTTCTTTCTATCTCGTCCTCTGCTTGTTGAGGGGCATACTCTTCTTGAAATTCTTCTTTTGCCACGCTATCAAGATTATCCATTTCATTATATATACCATCATTATTTTCAACTAATTTAAATTGTGCATTTTCATCTAGTTTTGCTTGTTCAATGTCTTTCATTGCCTGTTTTAAGTTTTGAAAGTGTAAAATCCTACCGTCATTAAGTTTATAATTATTATTAGGTAGTGTTTGGGAAATAATAAATGGCCCTGACCACTGTGTTTTTAATTTTCTTACCTGGTTTACGTCCTGTGTTCTCATTAACGTGTACATGTAAACCTTATCACCCTTCTTGTGTGGTTTTCCGTAGATCTTTTTATTAAAATTCTTCTACTGTCTTATTGCAGGCTTTTTCGTGTTATGGCACATCGCTTTGTGGATTCCTGTTAATTGACTCTTAATCTTTCTAATGTATTCATTATCTGGTTTTTCTGCATAGTTATTATATTGCATCGATATTGGCGTTGCTGCTTCCCTTCAGTACATTGCTTTAAATAGTGTTATTCCTGTAGTAGAATGTATTGAAGTATTATAAAAATACTCTACCATCTCTACTACCTCTAGCCAATCTCTTCCACCAACTCTCGATGTCAACACTCTTATTAATTTAATCATTGTTCTATTCAAACTTTCCACTGCGCCATTCACTTGTGGGTGATATGCCGTCGTTTTTTCTGTCATGATTTCCATCAATTTCGCCATCTCTTCAAATAACTTACTTTCAAACTGCACTCCTCTGTCAGATACTATTACCTCCATTGGTCCAAATTTCAATATCCATTCCTTCATTATTTTCTCCGCTTCTATTTTTGCAGTTGTAGAGTCCAATGGGATCATTCTAGCATATTTAGTGAAATTATCAGCTATCACCAAAATGTATTGATAACCCTCATCTTCTTGCGACAATTTTTGCAGGTCAACATATACTATTTGGTTCAGTGCAGTTGCTATAATTTTTTCTAGTGGCGCAGTTTGTTGCAGAAAATGACTCTTATTATTCAACAAACATGTAGTACATATATTTATCACGTCTTCCACAAATTTTCGAATTCTTATTGTTATAAACTGTGCATTAAAAGTTTGTTCTGTTTGGAGAATTCCAATGTGTCCTTTCTCGTGAATTTTCTTCACCAAGTCCCTTTTATAATTTTCTGGGATTGCTATCCTAAGTGTCTTCCCTTGCATGTATAGTAATCCACTTTCATTTATTTTCCCCATATACCTTCAGTAATAACTATTCACTTCCTTGCTTAGCTGTTTGTCCGGATTTGTCAATTTTTCTCTTATTTCAGCCATTACCATATCCATTTTTTGTTTCTGAACAATTTCACTTTCTTCAATCTCCTCTTTTATTACAATAGGCATTATGGCCTGACCTTTTTTATCTTCATTAATTTCTGGTAACTCTTTATATTCATTATGGTGTAAAAAATCGAATTTTTTCTTTTCTCCTTCTTGTTTTTTCACATCTCTTTGATACTCTGGCAATGCAGTCCAAAAATCGGCGTTCTTATGTAGGGTACCTTTTCTATGCTCTATCATAAATCTGAATTCATTTAAGTACTCTATCCAACAAGATACAATCAACGATTTATCACCTGAAAATTTTTTCAACCATGCTAGACCACTATTATCAGTCTGAACTTTAAATTTTTGTCCGATTAGAAAGTATCTAAATTTCTTTATACTTTCTACTAACGCCAACATTTCTAATTTTGTTGAACCGTAATTCTCTTCACTGGCCTTCAACAATCTGCTAAAGAATTGTATTGGGACTTCTCTCCCGTTTTTCATCTGACCCAAACATGCCCCTTTTGCTATGTTACTTGCATCGCAATCCAAAATAAATTCCTCCTGATAATCAGGTGTATTTAGTGATGGCATTTTTGTGAGCTTGCTTTTTATGTTCTCTAACTGTTCTTCTTCTTTCCACGTCCACTCAAATGGTTTTGACTTCTTTAGTAGCACTGTTATCTTATTTGTCTTTTGAGCAATGTTTGATATGAATGAACCCTAATAATTAATGAAGTCCATTATTCTTTGCACATCCTTTTTCGTTTTCGGACTTTTAATCTTGAGAATCATTTCTTTCACATTGTTTTTCATTTTAATTATACCTTGTTGTATCTTTCTACCTAGAAACACCACTTTGGTTTTTAAGAGTTCACATTTTTTTCCATTAACTCATAATCCCGCGTTATACAAAATTGTCAGTGTTCTATCTAGCTTCTCTAAGTGTTCTTCTATTGTATTACTCGCAACCAGTATATAATCTATATATGCGCACACTCTTTCCTCCATCTTCTTCTTATCTTGTTTGAGTACTTTTGTTACGTATCATTGGAATGTCCCCGGTGTATCACAGAGTCCGAAAGCCATGTACATCCATTCAAATAAGCCATATGGCGTTATAAATGCTGTCTTTTCAATGTCCTTCGGTTGCATTGGCACTTGCCAATAAGCTTTACATAGATTGATACAGATAAAATATTTGTTTTTTGTTGATTCATTAATCATATCATCTATCCTCAGTAAAGGATAAGCATCTTCCTTCATTACATCATTCAACTTTCTGAAGTCTATGCACAATCTATATTTATCACACTGTTTCACAAATACTGTTGGTGATGCGTAAAGGCTTTTGCTTGGCCTTATAATTTTATTATCAATTAACTTGTTTAGAATGGTGTTGTAATTTTCTTTCAAATTCTCAGGTACTCTTCTACAAGGTAACCTAATCAGCTCATCTGTTGTGGTAATAATCCTATGCATTTCTCCAATCGCCTTTCCCACACTAATTTCGCCAAAATTAAATATTTTGTTGTGCTTGTTCAGAATTCTTATTAACTCTTCTTTTTCTCCTTCATTTAAATGTTGATACTCTTCCTCTTTAATCTCTGGTATCTGGAATGTCAGCGTCTCCTTTTCTGCTATTATGTTAATTGTTTTATTCACCATCTGCTTTTCAGACTTTACTCGTTTCCCTTTTATAGTCACTTTTTCTCTGTTTATGTTAACTATATGGTTCGTTGCATTTAACACTGGTATCCATCCTTTACCTTCTTTTACAGTACATAAAATTGATGGAATCAATACTCTTTTTGTGTTTATATCCACCTGACTATATATCATCGTTTCCATATTCACTTTGTCCATTGTCTCAATTTCACACATCTTCCAGTTATTTGGCAATATTTTCACATCTTGCGTCAGCTTGAACGTTATTGTATTATTAACATTTTGGTCTTCATAAGTCGTTATTACTTCCTCTTGGACTGTTATTGTTCTTTTATTGTAGTCTATGATACATTTATTTTCCGTTAGAAAATCATTTCCCAGTATCACTTCATATGGTAATTGATTTTTCTCCATATCAACTACTGTAAATGTTTGGTAAAATGTAGTATTTGCCACTCTTATGGGTATATTTTCCAATTTACCTTTCACATCTATATAGTCGCCTGAAGCATTTATCAATCTATTGTTTTCCTTATTCAGCTGCTTCCTTTGAAATCCAACTTTTGTTGCACACTCATCTGTTATTATCGATATTACTGCTCCCGTATCCACTGTTGCGTCTACCATTACACCATTAATCACAACTGTTATTGTGTTTGTTTTTAGCAGATCAGTTACTATTAATATGGGTGCTCGTTTTTTCAGAGGCAGTGCTCCCTCTAGTTTAAATTTTCCATTCCTATCAATTTGATTTCTTCCTCTTCTTCTTGTTCCTCTTCATTTTCCATCAGATCCTCTTCATCAAAGTATGCATCCTCCTCTTCTATCCAATTTATTTGTCGTTTACAATATTTCCTTGTATGCTCTTTGTTACCACACAACTGGCATTTCAAGTCCTTCCTTTTTATCTGTTTTATCATACCATCCTTTAATTTTATTTTCACTAATTCTTCTCCCGATTTTTTAACTATTGGTTTAGTTGTTGGTTTGTTAATCATTGGCATTGTTCGATTCATTGTTTGTTTCCCAATCGTTGATTTTTCGTTAATTCTTGCATTACTTTCCATTGTAATTTGTATTGCAAGGCCTTTTCGAATCATTTTATCCAACAAATCATCTGCATCACACTTAATTTGAAATTGCGTTTGAATTGCCTCTGGTAACCCTTTGCTAATATGTGCAAATAAGTCGTATTTCGAATACCTTTGTTCTCTAGAACTAAGCTTCAATAACCTCTCTACTTGGGACATATAGTTATGTAAATCATCCCTAGTGTTCATCTTCATTCNTTAGAAAATCATTTCCCAGTATCACTTCATATGGTAATTGATTTTTCTCCATATCAACTACTGTAAATGTTTGGTAAAAGGTAGTATTTGCCACTCTTATCGGTATATTTTCCAATTTACCTTTCACATCTATATAGTCGCCTGAAGCATTTATCAATCTGTTGTTTTCCTTATTCAGCTGCTTCCTTTGAAATCCAACTTTTGTTGCACACTCATCTGTTATTATCGATATTACTGCTCCTGTATCCACTGTTGCGTCTACCATTACATCATTAATCACAACTGTTATTGTGTTTGTTTTTAGCAGATCAGTTACTATTAATATGGGTGCTCTTTTTTTCAGAGGCAGTGCTCCCTCTAGTTTAAATTTTCCATTCCTATCAATTTGATTTCTTCTTCTTCTTCATTTTCCAACAGATCCTCTTCATCAAAGTATGCATCCTCCTCTTCTATCCAATTTATTTGTCGTTTACAATATTTCCTTGTATGCTCTTTGTTACCACACAACTGGCATTTCAAGTCCTTCCTTTTTATCTGTTTTATCATACAATCCTTTAATTTTATTTTCACTAATTCTTCTCCTATTTTTTAACTATTGTTTGATTCATTGTTTAATTCCCAATTTTTCGTTAATTCTTGCATTACTTTCCATTGTAATTTCTATCACAAGGCCTTTTCAAATCATTTTATCCAATGAATCATCTGCATCACATTTAATTTGAAATTGCGTTCAAATCACCTCTGGTAACCCTTTGCTAATATGTGCAAATAAGTCATATTTTGAATAACTGTGTTCTCTAGAACTAAGCTTCAATAACATCTCTACTTGAGACATATAGTTACGTAAATCATCCCTAGTGTTCATCTTCATTCCATTCAACAACATTCTGTACTGACTTTTGAAGCTTTCGTCATCATAGTATTGCTGATATTCCCCTATTAGTTTTTTATAGTCCATTTTCGTCTGCGTTTCCAATACCAAATAATGCTGGTATGCAGCGCCACTTAGATATAGTGGGAATCTAGCTGCTGCTCTCTGTTGCATAACTTTCCTTTCCTTCATGCTCATTTCAAAAATTTCTAATCATTCATTAAATGTAGGTGAATAGTTGTCAACTCTTCCTGTGAATTTAGGTAATATTGCCTTACATACCAATGTATCATTATCATCATCCTCTGATAATATGGTGTTCTGGAATATCAGTTTACTTTCAATCAGTTTTTCACAATTCTGTTTAACTTATTTCATTACATTTTCCACTAGCTTTGCTATAAATTCTTCTTCAGTTTGTGTATTTTTATAATCCTCTATTGTTGCTTCTACCTGTGGTATTGCTGCGTTTAATTTATGCGGTTTCTCCACTACAACGTTTTCTATGGTTTGTACTTCTCCTTTCTTTAATTCAATTAACCATAATTCATCTTTTAAGTTGTCAATTTCCAGTTGTTTAACTATATTCTCCTCTTGTAAGCTTACATTTTCTTTGTGCAACTCCATCATCATTTTTTGTAAGCATTTGCTCTGAATTTTTATTTCCATATTTACTTCCGTCAACTGTTCAATTTGTTGCTGGAACAAATTTCTTTGTTCAGTCAATTGAAGACTTGTATCCTCTTTTAATTCATTTATCAACCTTTCTTTTTCAGCATTTTTTGTCTTGACTTCTATCATTCTTTCTGTTAGTTGCTCTATTTGTTTTGTCAACTGTTTTCTTTCTTCTGTGTTATTATCAATGACTTCCATTAACTGAATTATGGTGAGATCATTGGTAAATTCTGCTGGTTGCAATACCTGCTCCATTGGGGATTGTTTGCTTTCAGTGGGGGAGAAATTTACATCTTGATTTTTGGGTGTGTTCCTCATCTGAGGAGTTTTTTTAGTTCTAGGTTTACTTTTAGTTTTTTTCTTTGAATGAACCATTTTTATTTTGACTTTGAGTATTCTTCTGGTTTGTCCCTTCCTAAATTTTTTTTCTATGCTCCAGTATGGTATTAATTATTTGTTCCCTCCTTTTCTCTTCTTTTTTCTTTTCTGGGTGTCACTACAGATTTACTTCCACCAATTCCATCCTTTTCTTTTTTTGATTTTCCTCCAATTTGAGTGATTTGAGAAGAAACAAGTATCTTAACTCAAATCTTACTTTGCGCTGTCAGGTGCCTGTCATGGTCGCCATGTAGAATCTTGACAACCTTCCAATTACTAAAGCTTAACTTAATTTAGGAGCTGCTATAACATTTTTCCCTCCTTGAATAGTACGGTAGGTGACAGATTCCAACTTTCCATCTCTCTTCTTTTGTCTAACTTTGAGTTATGTATTAATTAAGATAATATCTGTCCAACTAGTATTGGTAAGAAACTAACAACTATGTTTTAGATACAAGACCAGAGATGGATGGTACAAAGTGCAGGGTCAGAAGCCCAACCTGAAGCAAAGCACAAAGAGGAATCAAAGAATTACAATATAATGATTAACTCCAGTGGACACTTGAACATTGAGAAAGACACCAACTGCAACCCCAGTGACTCAGTGCAATGGAATAGTGTGTGAGGATGCAATAGTGACATTGTGTGATAACTTATTAATTTAGTGCATTGATTGTTCTTGTTATCAATGAATTTATACTGTAAAGGGAATTCACAACCAGGATGCATTAGCTTGTTATACTTCCTTACATGTAATATCCTTACATATAAATAAATACATGTTAACCTAAGATACATGTGAACAACCAATGCGGCCATAACAAAAAGGAAAAAGTACTTAGGTCGTCTACTAGCAATTACACACAATGAGAATAATACAAGATAATACAAACAATTGCTGTAATTTCCTATGAGGGCTAACTGAAAGATCATAATGTAATAATACGAACAATGAATGATAGGAAAGCTAATACGAATAAAAACCCCTATCCTTATACCTAACTTATGAGCACATCGGGTAAGCACCGGCTGTCAGCCACACAGCCGTTTGAATGGCGAACAAATTAATGTTAGTGCTAAGCCATTACGAAGCTCCCATTAAATGAAGTCGTGAACCACCATCTCGAATACCCTAGTGCTCGAACGTTTAGCTTTCCATGACAATTAATAAAATAACCTGACAAAGAAAAGCAAAGTAAATCCAATGAATTAATGTCATCACCAAAATAATAAATTGCACGATTTTTATACTTGAAAAATAATAAACATTCAAATATTTGGCTAGTACCTGTTAATCTAAGTTGTTGACAATTTCCAATTCTCTGATTATCCTTCGTCAGCATTAATTAGCATTTGCGAGTTCGGCCTTTCACCGTTTGTCAAATATACTGCCAAATTAATTATTATGAAAAAACCTTTAATCACTATCATAAGCGTCATCATGGCATCTACTCTACTTGTATGTGCCAATTCCGGGCGTACTGTTGTATTGGGATAGAAAAATTCGTATGTAGATCTCAATGATTTCAATATAGATGCTTCATCATAAAATGCGCTTATGTTATTTTTCACCTCTTCTCGTGTTATTTGATCTGGATCATTCTTTACCAATCGTATCATTGTTATAATTTCCAATCTCCGCATAATATCATAGTATCTGTAATGAGGACTCCATAACTCACCCCATACTATGTCATTTATTCCGGAAAATAACATCACCATTTGTGTACTTCTTTTTTCAATTTCACTTCGCACCTTTTTTATTTGTTTGTGTACCGCTTCTCCGTCACAGTATAAATCGTATGGAGTTACTGTTCCTTCAATATATATCCTTTCTTTATTGTCATTTCTAACTAGCATATCTTTCAATTTCTTGTATCTTTCGTCCTTTATGATTCTTTCTGCATCCTCCAATTTGTTCACATACGTGTTGTCTTCATGCCATAAAGCCTTTACTGCTTTCTTATTTTTCAATCGCCATGTCGGTAACAGCATAGGTACAAAAACTGTTGGCGGCGGTGTACACTTTAGTAATGTAGTTAATGTCTGTTGTTCGATATCTTCATACGATCCCTCCATTCGCAACATTGTTGCCATCCCAAACATTGCAGGATAATTATTTTTGCTTGTCTTTATATTCTTTCCTTCAATGTTACTTAGTCCATGTCTCATGAGGTTTTGCGCAGTTTCAGCCTTCATCAAAAATTTTGATGTAATACATTCAATATCAACAGCCAGCTGATTATTCAGTTGTAACATTTGATTTATCTCTTGCTTTGTGAATGCTTCAGTACACAATATTTTTATCATCGACTTCGTTTCTCTTTCATACACTTCCCTGTATATTCTTTGCACTATATTGTCTGTCTTCTCTCTTTGTACAGTTATCTCTACCAGGAGACGTTAATCATCTGTGTCAACCCAAGATGTCTCACTTGGTTCTTTTTCGCCCCACTTTTCCAAATTGACTTTATCTATTTCTCATTGTGTGTTCAGGGTTAGTGCAATTGCGTTTGATTGTAGTAATAACTCTTCCATTCTCATTTCTTCTTGTGATTTGCGGACCATCTCTATAATCTCTATTGGTCTATTCTCTCCTTCTTTTCACATGACCTCTGATTTCTTAATTATCTTAGTGTAGGCACATTGCGGGTATTCTCGAATGTATTTCTTCATTTCCTGTGTGATTGTTTTGTTTACTTCTTTTGCTGCTATCTTCTGGATTGTTTCCAGTGTACTGGCACTCTCTCTTCTTATCAAATTACGAGTTGTCATCCACGGTTGCTGTTTAAGTGCTCTCAATTTCGTATTCGAAGTAGCTCCCCACATAAACTTCTTTGCTTCATCATTCAGTATGTCTATCTCAGCAGGACATATTCCTGTTTTGTTTGCAAGTTCTACAATACTCAATCTTCCCAGTGTGTGTTGCTGTAATATCCTCTACCAGGCGTTATCACTGTTTGTCTACTGTTACCTTGTAACATTAGCTGTGTTATTGCAGGTAAGGATTTACTTGTTGTTACTGCTTGACTAGTTTCTTCTATTACGTTATGTAACCTCAATTAACTATTCACTTTTTAGGTGATGAAGCCATGCGGTAACCTCTGCAGCAATCTTCTAGTGGGCATCTGCCCAAAGCGGATCTTCACATCCAATTTCACCATTTCCTCCGATGTTTGAGTGCCACTTCTCAGCTCAATCAAGATAGCTTATGTGTACCCTACATTAGCTCAGTGCTTACTCAAGACATGGCACACCTCAACTTAATCTCTATTGTGTAAAAGCGTTGTATCTACTTGCAACCTGAAACTGTTACTAGTTGTTCATTCAATGTTACATGTAGCCATTACCAAAATATATTGGCTTAGTTAAATAAGTTCTAGTTGAACAACTTCCTAACCTACATTTACAATTACTACATGTATGGTCATTATATCAGTCGATTATTGGTCATCAATTTAGATCTAAAACAATATTAAGATAATTCCTAAGGTTTGGTTATCCAACCATTTGTTGACAGTTAGTTATCTGACACATGTAGAAGAGAAATGCTAGTCGGCTAATTGAGAGAAAACCCCTACACCTAACTTAAGTGCACTTTCATGGTCTGGCACAAGGACCCTAGAATCGTTCCCTGTGATGTATCCAGACCACTACTAAACACTGCTTGATTAGCTCAACATTGTATTAAATAATCAAACCGTTAATAAGATGAAAAATAAGAATTCTAAGTAAAATTCTTTATCAAATGCTTACAGTAAGTTTCAATGTATTTATAGTATTTCAAAAGAAGTACCTGTCGATTTAAATTTCAAACTTCTGCCAAGATGGCGGTGATAAAATAACATAAGCGTGTTTTGTCAAAAGTATTTTTATCGACAGATACAATTATCTTTTTATTGACACATATTTTATTCTTGGTTGCATTTTACAAATTAATCTGAAATCATAGCAACTAATTGATTGTAATATTTTTTAATTAACTCCTTTTCGATCTTAGTCTCTTCTGCAACGTTTGCAGCTTTTTTCTGATTAATTTTGGATGATGCTACATTATGGCATTACTCTTCTCCTTTTGTTAATCGGTGTTACATTCTCCATCCTCATGCCCTTTAATTACAATCAGATTGTGGAGACCTAGTATTTCCACTGTTACTGCTAATGTTCTCTCCCCTTGTCACGCCCTTTAAATGACGATCAGTTTTCGGGGATCTCCTGCGTACTCTTCTGCTCTTCATTGGTGATTGACTGCTGTCTCTCTTCATTATCTAATCTAAATGGAGTTACTAAATTAATATCCCATATCTCGGGGTCATATTTATTTTTATTTTTTACAGCCCTCTGGGGCATCACTCTCCTTTCAATTTCGTCCTCTACCTGTTGAGGAGTATACTCTTCTTGAAATTCTTCTTCTGCCACGCTGTCAAGATCATCCATTTCATTATATACACCATCATTACTTTCGACTAATTTAAATTGTGCATTTTCATCTAATTTTGCTTGTTCAATGTCTTTCGTTGCCCGTTTTAAATTTTGAAAATGTAAAATTCTACCATCATTAAGTTTATAATTATTATTAGGTAGTGTTTGTGAAATAATAAATGGCCCTGACCACTGTGTTTTTAATTTCCTTACCTGGTTTACGTCCTGTGTTCTCATTAAAGTGTACGTGTAAACCCTATCACCCTTCTTGTGTGGTTTTCCATAGATCTTTTTATTAAAGTTCCTCTGCTGTCTTATTGCAGACTTTTTCGTGGATTCCTGTTAATTGACTTTTAATCTTTCTGATGTATTCATTATCCAGTTTTTCTGCATAGTTATTATATTGCATTGATATTGGCATTGCCACTTTCCTTCTGTAAATTGCTTTAAATGGTGTTGTTACTGTAGAAGAATGTACTGAAGTATTATAAAAATACTCTACCATCTCTGCTACCTCTCGCCAATCTCTTCCACCAACTCTCAATGTCAACACTCTTATTAATTTAATCATCGTTCTATTCAACCTTTCTACTGTGCCATTTGCTTGCTGGTGATATGCCGTCATTTTTTATGTCATTACTTCCATCAATTTCGCCATCTCTTCAAATAGTTTACTTTTGAACTGCATCCATCTGTCGGATACTATTACCTCCATTGGTGTGAATTTCAATATCCATTCCTTCATTATCTTCTTCGCTACTATTTTTGCAGTTGTAGAGTCCAATGGGATCATTCTAGCATATTTCGTGAAATTATCGACTATCACCAAAATGTATTGATAACCCTCATTGTCTTGCAACAATTTTTCCAGGTCGACGTGTACTATTTGGTTCAGTGCAGTTGCTATAATTTTTTCTAGTGGCGCAGTTTGTCGCGGAAAATGACTCTTATTATTCAACAAACATGTGGTACATTTATTTATCACGTCTTCCACAACTTTTTGAATTCCTATTGTTATAAACCGTGCATTAAAAGTTTGTTCTGTCTGAATAATTCTGATGTGTCCTTTCTCGTGAATTTTCTTCACCAAGTCCCTTTTATAATTCCGGGATTGCTATTCTAAGTGTCTTTCCTTGTACGTATAGTAATCCATTTTCATTTATTCTCCATGTATACCTTTGGTAATAACTATTCGCTTCTTTGCTTAGCTGTTTGTCCGCATTTGTCAATTTTTCTCTTATTTCAGCCATTACCATATCCATTTTTCGTTTCTGAACAATTTCACTTTCTTTAATCTCCTCTTTTATTACAATAGGCATTATCGCCTGACCTTTTTTATCTGTATTAATTTCCGGTAACTCTTTATATTTATTATGGGGTAAAAAATCGAATTTTTTCTTTTCTCCTTCTTGTTTTTCCACATCTCTTTGATACTCTGGCAATGCAGTCCAAAAATCGGCGTTTTTGTGTAGGGTACCCTTTCTATGCTCTATCGTAAATCTGAATTCATTTAAGTACTCTATCCAATGTGATACAATCGACGATTTATCACCTGAAAATTTTTTCAGCCATGCTAGACCACTATTATCAGTCCGTACTTTAAATTTTTGTCCAATTAGAAAGTATCTAAATTTCTTTATGCTTTCTACTAACGCCAGCATTTCTAATTTTGTTGAACCATAATTCTCTTCACTGGCCTTCAATTATCTGCTAAAGAATTGTATTGGGACTTCTCTCCTGTTTTTCATCTGACCCAAACATGCCCCTATCGCTACATTACTTGCATCGCAATCCAAAATAAATTCCTCCTGATAATCAGGTGTATTTAGTGACGGCATTTTTGCAAACTTGCTTTTTATTTTCTCTAACTGTTCTTCTTCTCTCCATGTCCACTCAAATGGTTTCGACTTCTTTAGTAATGCTGTTATCTTATTTCTCTTTTGGGCAATGTTTGATATAAATGAACCGTAATAATTAATGAAGCCCATTATTCTTTCCACATCCTTTTTCATTTTCGGACTTTTAATCTTGAGAATCATTTCTTTCACATTATTTTTTATTTTAATTTTACCTTGTTGTATCTTTCTACCTAGAAACACCACTTTGGTTTTTAAGATTTCACATTTTTTTCCATTGAAGCGTAATCCCACGTTATACAAAATTGTCAGTGTTCTATCTAGCTTCTCTAATTGTTCTTCTATTGTATTACTCGCAACCAGTATATCATCTATGTACGCGCACACTCCTTTCTCCATTTTCTTCTTATCTTGTTTGAGTACTTTTGTTACGTATTGTTGGAATGTTGCTGGCGCATTACCGAGTCCAAAAGCCATGTACATCCATTTGAATAAGCCATATGGCGTTATAAACGCTGTCTTTTCAATGTTCTTTGGTTCCATTGGCACTTGCCAATAAGCTTTACATAGATTGATACAGGTAAAATATCTGTTTTTTGTCACCTCATAAATCATGTCATCTATCCTTGGTAAAGGATAAGCATCTTTCTTCGTCACATCATCAACTTTCCTGAAGTCTATGCACAATCTATATTTATCACCATGTTTCACAAATACTGTTGGTGATGCATAAGGGCTTTCTCTTGGCCTTATAATTTTATTATCAATTAACTTATTTAGGATGGTGTTGTAATTTTCTTTCAAATTCTCAGGTACTCTTCTACAAGGTAACCTAATCAGCTCATCTGTTGTGGTAATAATCTTATGCATTTCTCCAATCGCCTTTCCCACACTAATTTCGCCAAAATTAAATATTTTGTTGTGCTTGTTCAGAATTCTTATTAACTCTTCTTTTTCTCCTTCATTTAAATGTTGATACTCTTCCTCTTTAATCTCTGGTATCTGGAATGTCTGTGTCTCCTTTTCTGCTATTATGTTAATTTGTTTTATTCACCATCTGCTTTTTGGACTTTACTCGTTTCCCTTTTATAGTCACTTTTTCTCTGTTTATGTTAACTATATGGTTCATTGCATTTCGCATTGGTATCCATCCTTTACCTTCTTTTACAGTACATAAACTCGATGGAATCGATACTCTTTTCGTGTTTATACCCACCTGACTATATATCATTGTTTCCATATTCACTTTGTCCATTGTCTCAATTTCACACATCTTCCAGTTGTTTGGCAATATTTTCACATCTTGTGTCAACTTGAACGTTATTGTATCATTCACATTTTGGTCTTCATAAGTCGTTATTACTTCCTCTTGGACTGTTATTGTTCTTTTATTGTAATCTATGATACATTTATTCTCCATTAGAAAATCATTTCCCAGTATCACTTCATATGGTAATTGATTTTTCTCTGTATCAACTACTGTAAATGTTTGGTAAAATGTATTATTCGCCACTCTTATGGGTATATTTTCCAATTTACCTTTCACATCTATATAGTCTCCTGATGCATTTATCAATCTATTGTTTTCATTATTTAACTGCTTTCTCTGAAATCCAACTTTCATTGCACATTCATCAGTTATTATCGATATTACTGCTCCCTTATCCACTGTTGTGTCTACCATTACACCATTAATCACAACTGTTATTGTGTTTGTTTTTAGCAGATCAGTTACTATTAATATGGGTGCTCGTTTTTTCAGAGGAGGTGCTCCCTCTAGTTTAAATTTTCCATTCCCGTCGATTCAATTTCTTCCTCTTCCTCTTGTTCCTCTTCATTTTCCATCAGATCCTCTTCATCAAAGTATGCATCCTCCTCTTCTATCCAATTTATTTGTCGTTTACAATATTTCCTTGTGTGCCCTTTGTTGCCACACAACTGGCATTTCAAATCCTTCCTTTTTATCTGTTTTATCATACCATCCTTTAATTTTATTTTTACTAATTCTTCTCCCGATTTTTTAACTATTGGTGTAGTTGGTTTGTTGAACATTGGCATCGTTCAATTTATTGTTTGTTTCCCAATCGTTGATTTTTTGTTAATTCTCGCATTACTTTCCATTGTAATTTGTATTGCAAGGCCTTTTCTAATCATTTTATCCAACAAATCATCTGCATCACACTTAATTTGAAATTGTGTTCGCATCGCCTCTGGTAACCCTTTGCTAATATGTGCAAATAAATCGTATTTCGAATACCTTTGTTCTCTAGAACTAAGTTTCAATAACCTCTCTACTTGAGACATATAGTTACGTAGATCATCCCTAGTGTTCATCTTCATTCCATTCAACAACATTCTGTACTGACTTTTGAAGCTTTTGTCATCGTAATATTGCTGATATTCCCCTATTAGTTTTTTATAGTCCATTTTTATTTGCGTTTCCAATACCAAATAATGCTGGTATGCAGCGCCACTTAGATATAGCGGGAATCTTGCTGCTGCTCTCTGTTGTGTAACTTTCCTTTCCTTCATGCTCATTTCAAAAATTTCTAACCATTCATTAAATGTAGGTGAATAGTTGTCAACTCTTCCTGTAAATTTAGGTAATATCGCCTTACATACTGATGTATCATTATCATCATCCTCTGATAATATAGTGTTTTGGAATATCGGTTTACTTTCAATCAGTTTCTCACAATTCTGTTTGACTTGTTTCATTACGTTTTCCACTAGCTTTGCTATAAATTCTTCTTCAGTTTGTGTATTTTTATAATCCTCTACCATTGCTTCTACCTGTGGAATTTCTGCATTTAATTTATGGGGTTTCTCACTACAACGTTTTCTATTGTTTTTACTTCACCTTTCTTTAATTCGATTAATCGCAATTCATCTTTTAAGTTATTGATTTCCAATTGTTTAACTATATTCTCCTCTTGTAAGCTTACATTTTCTTCATGCAACTCCATCATCATTTTCTGGAAGCATTCACTTTGAATTTTTATTTCCTTGTTTACTTCTGTCAACTGTTCAATTTGTTGCTGGAACAAATTTCTTTGTTCTTTTAATTGAAGACTTGTGTCTTCTTTTAGTTCGTCTATCAACCTTTCTTTTTCAACATTTTTTATTTCAACTTCTATCATTCTTTCCGTTAGTTGCCCTATTTGTTTTGTCAACTGTTTTCTTTCCTTTGTATTATTCTTGATAACTAACCATCTGAGGAGTTTTTTGAGTTCTGGGTTTACTCTTAGTTTTTTTCTTCGAATGAACCATTTTTCATTTTAGATTTGAGTATTCTTCTGGTTGGTCCCTTCCTAAATTTTCTCTGTGCTCCAGTATGGTATTAATTGTTCGTTCCCTCCTTTTCTTTTTTCTTTTCTGGTTGTCACTACTAATTTAATTCCACCAATTCCATCCTTTTCTTTTTTTGATGTTCCTCCAATTTGAGTGATTTGAGAAGAAACAACTAACTTAACTCAAATCTTCCTTTGCCCTGTCAGGCGCCTGTCATTTCTTCAGTTTGTGTATTTTTATAATCCTCTATCATTGCTTCTACCTGTGGTA
>CABFPE010001157.1:46519-68074 GCA_900660155.1 Hofstenia miamia | reverse complement strand
TTTAAAGACATTGTACCCTCTAAGAGACGTTAGCATTAATTGAAAGCATAAATAATTTTTTAATCCTATTTTTCCACATGAAGAAGGTGTTTGAATAACTAGTCTTTACTATAATATATATATATATATATATATATATATATAATATAACATCATATTTACTAAATATGAAAGAATGTGAGTTACTTTATATCAATGGAAAACAACATAAAAATTCAAAAAATATCAATTTTTGAATTATGACAAAAGTTTGCTGGAAAAGTTTCTTCCTGAGTATTCACTTAGTTCATTCCCTAATCAATGCCAATTGAGAAACATGTTAGGAATTAGGTAAGACCTTGGCAAATTCTTACAACTCCGGTGCAAAATTTACCAAGATTCTGACAAATTCGCTTTGATTTCAATTCACTGAATTCAATCAAATTTTATATAATTAAGGTATATGTATTACAACTGCGATTTTCTAATAAATTTTTTTTCTGCATTCTTACAAACCTTGATAATTTTTATCAAAACATTGTCAAGATCTTAGCTAATTATTCTTATAATACTGGGTATATTTGACAAATTCTTAACAAAATCTTAAGAATTTATGTAAGCTATCCTATCAATCTTTGTAATTTATGAAAGAAGTTTCCAAGATCTTGCCAATTATTGTAGGTTTCAATGACTAGCGTTGTGATTCCAATTAGCTCATCAAATTGAGAGCCATTTATCAAATCCTTGCTTCACACGCAATTGAGAAACTTTTTGTAAAGTGTTTCTGTTGAAATAATAAAATTATTCTTAACATAGTTTACAGTTCTCTCAAGGTTTCAAAACACATGGATGTCAACACACATGGATGTACGGCAAGGTTGACATGTATAAATTGGTAGTTATTACATTTTTGATTATAGGTTTCAAACTGCTTAGCCCTAAACTGCATAGTGTTGCCAAATAGCAACAATTAGAAAATGGCACAATTAGTTGCTGCAATTATTTATAGTGAATCTTAATAAAATCTTTTTGTTCCATACGTTCCAATTAGTGATAATGTTAGCAAAAAAGTATTTTAGCATAATCTCCAACAAAAAGACTCGATTTAACACAAAATCAAAAGAAAAAGAAAAACATAAAACTCAAATTAGAAACTCGAATCATTTTATTAGAAATTAGCTTCTAATGATTTTGCCAACATTGTAAAAGCAAATATCAGTCGCAACTCTTGACAAAACGCCTGTGGACATTAAGCTCGGGCATTGATTTTAGCTTAACAACTGGTTCACACAGAAAAATAATTATGTGGACATCAAAAATTGGTTAGCGACTGGTACTTGCTTGATCAGTAAACATATTTATTAAATTTTATATAAATACAACATAAGCACTGTAAAAGTGATGGAAACTTACCATTTAGTGGTTTACTCTTAGTTCATCAATTTACTTAACTATTATACGATGCAAAGCTAAGTGAGCTTTGTGTGTGGTGATCAAAGGCTGTGTGTGAGGGGATAGCTAAATGGATTTCAGCCTCGATAATTACATGCAATTAGGTTATGGCTAGGTATAGGAACGTTTTCTCTATCACTTAGCTTGCTGCTGTTTGCTCATGTGACATATAGTAATGAATGCTTGAAAGGCGAGAAGCCACCATAAGGATGATTATGATATTTATTATTAACATTATTGTAGATCCAAATTATTGACATATAAGAGACTGATAAGAGACCGTATTATTTATATTTTAATTAGATGTAGGTTAGGAGCTGCCATAGTTTGTTTGCAGCTAGTATTGTGTGAGTTGTACATGTCAGCCCTTATTGCGATATATGTTTATATTTTAATTAGATGTAGGAAACTGCCTTGATTATATATTATCTATTTTTTTTTACTTTGCAGTTGCAGTTAGTATCCGGTTGCAGTCTATTGCATTCACACATTAAATTTATGCCAATTGAGAATGAGAACTAAGTTGAATACTTGATGGTATTTATTGCACCATAAGTAAGGCACACATAACTAAACTCTTTCAATGAGACTAAGCTGAGTAGCAGCAGATGGAACAATGGATGCAGATGGATGGAATGGATCTATTGAGAAACCTGTGAACTGTCTTTAAGACACTGCTTTGGGCGAGTGTGCCCAGCTTGTTCTCTCTTGACCTTAACTTTTGGAGATGCTACCTAAATACTAGCAATGAATAGTTGTATTAACCCTGGAGTGTTAATTAAGTTATATCTCTGTTATTACACTATTACGATAGAAAAGAGAGAGTGAAAGTACTCATTACCCCACATGATGGAAACTGCCGGCAGTCGTACTTAAACTGTGCCACGTTATTGCACACATCCCTTGCCTGGGTGATGATGTAACATGGCAACCTTGACAGGACGCAAACTTTGAGTACTGTGGTCAAGATGGATTTCTTCCACTTACTTACACACCCCCAGTTCAATAATTTTTCGAGCTTGATTCTTTCTACCCACACTTTGGAGATTAGTGCAGCACCTACTGCATCGAAAAGCAATGCTTGGAGATGTACTCCAGTTGCAATGGTTGATGTTAACTCTCTTTCTATTATTCCACTGTTGGATACTGTTACTTGTTACTTCTAATTGTTACAATGGAATTTACCAATTTGTTGTTTTGTGCTTACTACTCAATTCTTCTACTTCTAAAGTTCTGTTGTGATCTGAGAAATGGTTCACTAGAGAAGACTACTTGAAAAGGATAAGCCACCTACCTACACAAAAAAATTTTTTTCTTCTCCACCATCAGAAGACTTTCGTTTCACACATGCAGCGAGGTGAACACACCACAAGCCAACCCTTGCACCAGCTCAATAACACCACTATATCAGAATTCATGACATAAGGCAGCGAAAAAAGCAGAAACCAGTTCCCACAATGTGAGAAACCTCAACCAAATCCCCTGAAACCCCAGAGGCCGCTGAGCCACCAACACAATCTACTCTAATCACTACCACTTTAGATGTGGAAATGCAAAGAATCCCTATGGAGCAACCACCTGACTCCCTCGAAATCCTGAGTACCCTCTGCCAAAATAAAAATACAGAAATAACTCTCAGAGAGGAAATCCAAATCCTTAACAACCATTTTGAAGAAACAGAAAATGAGAGAAGGCAAACCATACTGGAGCTCAAATTAGACATGAGCAAATGCCTCAATGAACAGCAAAGCCTGTTCCAGATACAGTCAGCACACTGACCCAAAGACTGTCAGACACGAATCTACAAATCAAAGAACAAAACATGAGATGGGAAAAACTGTACTCAGACCTTGAAAAGGAAAACGCCCAACTCAAACAAGAGAACAAAATGCAACAGTTTGAAATTGATCACCTAAAGGACAAGGTGAGACTAAACAAATTGTTTCAAGAAAACAATGAAAATGAACCCACAAAAAATCGAATACAAACCCATGAAATATTGATCGCAGAAGATCCTGTAAAATGAACTAATGGCACCACAAAGGGGCACTCGAGCCAAACCAGGCACAACAATCAAAAAAGAAAAACTAAACCCCAAAGAGGAATATGAGAAGGAAAAAATAATTCAAGAACTCACCCAAGAAGTCACCAAATGAGTGACAAATCAAATAAAATTAGACATGCCAAAAAAACCAAAATTCGAAAACTCGATACTTCCCGAACTCGACTTCAAAGAGACTACAATCTGCAAAGTGCAGCTGAAGACCTTCACAGGGAAAATCGACTCATACTCCCCCACCTTTGAAGAATGGCTACAGCTATTTGAGCTGACCATGAAGGAATGCAAAGTCAACCAAACCACTCCAGCAGCACGTCTACCACTATGCTTATCCAGAGCAGCATATCAACATTACTTGATATTAGATACCAAAACCAAAACAAACTATAAAGCACTCACTGGAGACTTCCTCAAATATTATTGAAATAAGAGGTTTTAGGATTAATCTTAAACTCAACAAAGATGAAGAAATACGACAACATATGCAATTACATTTCACAAGTACAACGACTCCTCATGCTTAGCTCAAGCAGTAGACATACAAGTCATGCTAGAAAACAACTTGAGAATAAACAAAAAAGCTTCATGGAACAAACCGGACATAAACACAACTAGTTGGAAACCAAAAGACCAAACACAGCAAAAAACAACTAGATTCAATGAAACCAAAAAAGGCGAAAAAATTACAAAAATCAAAACCAATTATGGCCAAACAAAGAAACTGAAAAAAAACATATGCTGTTTCAACTGCGCCTTAAAATGCCATCGCAAAAACAAATGCAAACAACAGATAAATATAATTGAAGATGGTAATGCCTATTATGATGACGAAGATCTTTTTGAAACCAAAGACAAAACAAACTCAGATATTGAAGAAAAGGAAGTCACTGAAGAATCGGAAAACTATTAGGAGCACCATCTCGAAAAAACTGATCACCACTATTAATCCTAACCAATATCAAAAACGTAAACACAATTACAGTTGTGATGAACAGCATGATGGTAAAGGCAACTATAGACACATGTGCAATAAAATCAATAATAATAGACTAGGATACAAAAGAAACAATCTCAAAAAACCCCTCACCAGACTAATCAACACCTCTGGTGAGAATCGCCAACAACACCTTCAAACAAGACATAATAGTTGTCGACACTCACAACAATGTATTACCTTATGAAGTCATACTTCTAATCCAAAAACAAATGCATCATTGACTACAGCAACAAAACAATAAAAGTAGAAAAAGAAGAAATGGAAATCCAAGAGGAAGAAGAAAACAGAAAAATACTATTTGAACTCACAGAAGACATAAAGCTACAACCATACCACTGGAAGATGCACACAATTAAAACAGACGAAAAAATCACAGCAGAAATCATGTTTCACAAACAAACAGGAATAAATACAAAATGGATATTGATGCCATCAAGCATATGCTCAATTAAAAACGGAGAGGGAAAATACCAATACTAAATTCAACAAACAGAAACATAAACATCAACTGCTCTAAAGTAAGGATCTACAGACAATATGTCACAACAAACATCAGAAGTATTTGGAAACCCCTAGAAAAAACAATTGTGTAAGTAATCTCCAATGCTGACTAAAGAGCACACAGATGAACATGCAAAGTAATCTGCACCGCTGACTAAAGGGCACATGGATGAACACCATTGGAGCAAGTAATCCTCACAGCTGACTAAAGGGCACTAGGATGAACGCTGAAGAGGAAAAACAAATACCTGAAATAAAAGAAGACGACTATAAACACCTACAAAAAGATGAAACAAAAAGACTACAACAATTACTAATAAAACATAACACAATTTTCAACTTTGGCGAAATTAGCATGGGCAAAGCAGTTGGAGAAACTCACAAAATCATAACAATGACGGACAAACCAATTAAATTACCTGTGCAAAGAGTACCTGAACAACTAAAAGACGAATACAACAAAATCCTAAATGAACTCATAGACAACAAAATAATACGTCCAAACAAAAGTCCTTACACATCACCCACAGTGTTTGTAAAACAAGGAACAAAACATAGATTGTGTATAGAACTTAACAAAATTACAAAAAACTTAACAAAATTGCAAAAAAGGATTCATACCCACTACTGAGAATAGAAATAACAGCAAAAATAAAAAACAAAGAACTTCAACTCTCAAAAACAGCAAAAAATTATTACAGAATATATAATTGGAAACTGAACAAGAATGCCCTCTTATACACAACAGGAAAAACAAATAGAATAGCACTACCAGAGTATTATAAAAGAGAGATGGTACGAAAAATCCACGAATGAGGCCACCTCGTCATAATATACACATAGATGACATTCAACTCCAAATATATCACCACTATGATAAGAAAAACAACCAAAGACATCATAAATAAATGTACGACTTGCCTGCTCAACAACAAAGAACACTTCCCCACACAGAGGGCACCCCTACAAAAATTAATCACAACAAAGCTGAACGAGATAGTACACATAGACATTGAAATGCTATCAAAAGATGACGAGGGGTATCAATACGTACTCATCATAGTAGACAACTTCACATGATATGCAAGGATCGTACCAATGAAAAACACAACTGCAGAAGAAACAGCAAACATAATCCTGAAAGAGTGGATCTTAAAGGTAGGCTCCATGGAAAAAATCATAACAGACAAAGGCCCAAAATTTGAAAGTACACTGTTCCAAGAACTCACGAAACTGCTTGAAATAGACAGCAAACATACCACAGCATATCACCCTCAAGAAAATGGAGCAGTCGAAAGACTGAACAGAACACTACTAAAACTAATTAGGGTAGCAACATCGAGAATAGGAGGAAACAAATAGCAAGACGCAATAAAGATGACAGAATATTTTTACAACACCTCCATACACTCAACAACACAAATAACCCCTTTCAAAGCAATGTACGGAAGAGAAGCAACAATGCCACTATCCATCCAATTCTCAGAATACTTAGATAAAATGGACAACCAGTACGTGAAACAACTAAAAGACAAAATAAGAGGCATCCATGAAACAATGTGCCAAAATATAAAGAAATCCGCAACAAGACAAGAGAGAAACTACAATAAAAAAATCAATGGACACATGCACAAAATCAGAGATAAGGTATATGCATTTACACCCATTAAAACAACAGACATAAACCAAGTAAGAAAACTAAAAGTGGTATGGTCAGGGCCATACACAATTAAAAAAGTACTAAACAACAACGAATATCTATTAAGTAATAACAGGACCTTACACTTTCAAAATTTTAAAAGGGCAGTAACAGACATCAAAGGAGCAACCCTGGACAATGAAGCAGAATTTAAATTATTAAAAAATCAAGGCGAAAACACATAGCAAATGGATGAACTGGACAGCCTACCAAAAGAGGAATTCGAAGAAGAATTCTGACACAATGTTAGCAACAATGACATACAACCCAGAACTATGCCCCAAAGGGCGGCAAAACAAAACATTAATTATAACCATTAAAAATGGGACCTAAATATAATAACTCAGTTTAGGAATATCAAACAACAAGATGAGCAACAAATCACTGAAGAGAAGAGCAGCACAGTGTGAGTCAAACCCTAGGAGACAAGTGAAGAGAGCAAAACTCACCCAGGAACACTGAAAACATTAGTGAAGAGGAAGAAGAAATGCTAAGTACTCACCACCATTGCTGATTAAAGGGCATGGTGACAAACAGCAAGGCAACCTCCACATTGCTAAGTACTCACCACTGCTGATTAAGGGGCATAGTGATGAACAGCAGCTTGTCTAATGAACCAAATAGTCCACACCGCTGATTAAAGGGCATGCCAATGAAAGGTAGGAAACACAAAAGAAGCCCCAACTTTCCTTTGAGTACTCCACACAGCTGATTAATGGGCACATGGATGAAAGAGTCATCACAGGAAGGTGTAAGCAGCACTCTCACCACAGCTGGTCAAATGCAAACAGATACTTTAGAAGGGAACTGAGAAAAAGGGGACCAACTAGAGCCCATAAGCAGTGGTTCAGAAATGGAATGTGAACCAAGCACCAGCACAAGAAGACCACTCACAATCACTGAAGATATGCTACATGCCCCCTAGGAGCAAACCTACTCTACCTTGGACTGAACCTACTCTATGTCAGAATGAACAACATGATCAATTGAAAGAAGAAAATGAATGTCAACAATCAACAGAGAAAAACTACATCCATACTTCATTGCTAAAACAAAGATGAAATACAACGCCTATGAGAAATTATCACCAGAAACCCAGAGCCACATATGACGACAAACAAAAATGGACAAAATGAATCTGCCACTCATACTAGACAAGGAGAATCAGAATAGGATAAACACTATTATCAGCTACCCCGAATGAATGAAAGAAGCTGTAGAATGGCCATACTTCAGAAGCACAGTGCACACAGTATTTAACAAAAATTTCACACTGCTCAAAGCCCAAAACATAATGAAAAACAAACACAAAATAGCAGAGATCGATCAAATAAACATTGATAAAGACAACCTAACAATAATCTACATCACAAAAGACAAAGAACACACAAACAAATGTGAAAAACAACTACAAGAAATGCTGCACATAGCCGAAATCACTGGAACTCAAATCGTAATGGTAACATTAACAAGAATCAAGAATCTACCAGAATTCCTACACACCATGTGCATTCAAGTACGAAACGTCTTTATCAAAGAATGCCACACAAATGAAATGACAATCTCAGAAGTCATTAAACTCGATCTCCAACTTGATTATTGGGCTGAAGTCTACAGACTAATGGTCAAACCATGGATCGCAATCAAATGCTACCAACAATCAAAGATGATAGAACTAACATCCACAAACAACAACCTCGAAAAAATCACACAGCTGCACATAAAATGCAGCCTCAACCAACGCCAAGAACACTTCAAGGAAATCCAACATACATGGAAAGAAATGAAAATCACCAAAACAATGGAGGAACAATGGCCAATCATTAACATCAAAGCCCCCACAGAAATACCACAAATCAATAGAGGCCACACTCCTAGAAATAAATAAGTCATACAAGTTGAACACAAAAAAAGACTTCAAACGTTACCCATTCAAAGAAACCAATGCACCAGAAATACGATATTGAACAACAATCTGGCTCCTGTCAATATATCTAACAGAAAACAAAAACCTACACTACCAATATCAAGACAAACAAGAATGCAATTAGCAAAAGCAAAATACAGTAAAACCTCTCTAACTTAGACACTCGATGTTAGCTAGTGAATTGTCTAAGTTAGCGGGGTGTCTAAGTTAGTGAGTTGTTACAGTATTCTTCACCCCAAACATTGTTGTCATTTCCCTTTTAGATGGAATTGGATAAACAATAGTAATTTCATTATCTGCAATATCCTCATCTGCCTCATTTCCAATTCCTGCATTATCGTCATCGACCTCCGAAGAGAGAACTGTAGCTAAGACGTCATCAGGAACATCGCCAGAACCTGCTTCTGTAGGAACGTCGTCATCAAAAGAGCCGAACTCCTCAAAATTCGGGCACTCAAGCCAAGCTGGTGCTGCTTGTAAAATAGCAAAAATATTTTCAGTTGGTTCCTCCTCGGCTACTGGTTGGTCTTCAAGTGCTTCATCACGATGAGTTGGACGGATGCCGCCGTGGTTGAAGCACCTTTCAATAGTTTTAGTCGACACATGCTTCCAAGCAATATTGATCCATCGAATGCAATCAAGAATGGTCAACAAAGAAATAAACTCATTAGCGCTAGATACCGTTTCCGCAATGGTTACCATGTATGTTAGAAGGTGTTTGCGATACTGGTGCTTGAAGGAACGAATGATGCCCAAGTCGAGTGGCTGAATTTTGCTGGTAGTGTTTGGCAGCAAGAAAATTACGTTCAAATGCGAAAACTCTGTTGGCATATCAGTATGATGAGTAAATACATTATCCATTATCAAAAGCACTTTTCGCTTCTCTAACTTAAACTTGCGGTTAATTGTAGAAAGCCATTTGAAGAAGATATCACGAGTCATCCACGCCTTTTTGCTGTAGTGCCAATAAACTGGAAGATGATCTTCTTTGACATTCGCCCTATGAAAGGCACGAGGTCGTTTGGCTTTGCCAATAACAAGTGGCTTCATTTTCTCGCCAGTTGCACTACAACAAAACAATATCGTCACCCGTTCTTTGCTTAGTTTACCTCCATGACAAGACTCAGCCTTAGCAACCAGTGACTTAGATGGAAGCTGCCGAAAGAAAAGGGCCGTTTCGTCACAATTAAAGATGTTATTTAGTTCGTAACCTTGAGTTAGAGTTGGTAGTTTGTCAATCCAGTCAGCACATACACCTTCATCAACACTGGCTGATTCACCACACAGTTCACGGAAGCGAATGTTGTGGCGCTCTCTGAACCTTTGTAGCCACCCATTTGAAGCAACAAACGATGTCTCAGGATCAAATTCTTTTGCAATCTTTAGAGCGGCTGCTTGCAGCATAGGACCGGATACAGTAATCTGCTTCGAGCGACACATTGCGAACCACTCGTAGCATTTAGCGTTTATTTCACTTTCAGAGCCCTTAAGTCTCCGGCGCTTCGACCCAATATTTCGCTCATACGCTTCGTCAATCTTCTCACGTTGTTTTTTGATGTTATACACAGTCGCCCTGGACACTCCATATTCTTCAGTTAAATTGGAGACACTGACATTGCGGTCCAACTTGTCGAGCATGGCTTTCTTTTGATGGATAGTGAGTTCGATCTGTTTCTGGCGATTAACCGGTTTAGACAAAGACATGTAAAATGTACCTAAAAGCGAATTGTAAATAAGACACCAGAAAAATAAACGACCTAAAAGCGAATTGTAAATAAGACACCAGAAAAATAAACAACACACAGACCCGTGTCCGTCTAAGTAAGCGAGGTTAAAAATGGTGCTCAGTTCACTCAATATGTGTCTAACTTAGCGAGGTGTCTAAGTTAGAGAGAGTCTAAGTTACAGGGGCACGTCACTATGGTGTCTGGCCCGTACACACTAATATTGTCTAACTTACCGAGGTGTCTAAGTTAGAGAGTGTCTAAGTTAGAGAGGTTTTACTGTGCCATGAAATCGCCTTCTCCCCAATCAACATGATGACCAGAAACTGGTTACTGAAAAGGCTTACTGAAAAATTAGCATCGCCAGACAAAATGGAGAAACCACTAAAGACCATTGAGAAAAACATACTACGCACAAAAGAAAACCCCATGTGCAAAATAACAATAGTTACTATAGCAAACAAAACAGGCATCTGCCCAAATGAGATCTCTTTATTCGACTAATCTACGAAAAAAAATATCTGGGGAGCAACCTCTGTAACAAAACTCCTACAATTAGAGGAACAACTGTTGCTCACAACTAATAAACTTGTAAAAAGAAAAATGTGCAGCACAATCAACATACTCCAACAAATACAATCAAAGAACATAGAGCACATCACATCACAAGAAACTGAGAGATTCAAATGGGAAACACCCAAATGCTCATTTACAAAAATCATCAAAAAAGCAGAAGAAATGTTGAAAGCCGGAATAAGCAGACCAGTAGAGGTTCTAGAAATGATGACAAAAACACGAGCAGAAATGATGCGCGAAGACGAACTCCTAACATTAACTTACATTATTTTATCACCAAAAATGCAAGACAGAATAGATGCCATTAACATGGAAAAGTGGGGAAACGTAAGCCCAGCCAGTAACATCAAATGGATAGACACAGAAGACGAGCAGTATCTAATTGAAATAAAAATTACTAGAGAACATGAAACAGAACTAACCACCTGTAATTACCAACCTACAAAAGAAAACCACACTGTCACTACCATGAAAGTAATGTTCACCAAAGCATTCACAAGGACAGAAAGCAATGAGCTCTTAAAACCTTACAATCAACTAGCAATTGACACAACAATAAACCTACGAAGGCAAGGACTCACAAAAAGATTCTGGGAAAAGATAATAGGAGCAAAGATGAATTATCCCACAACGATTGGTACCTACCCAGAAATTGAATAAAACATAGAAACCAAAATGTTAAAATGCACGCCGCCAAAGATGATTTTGATCCTGATGCTACTACCAAGATGGCGCTTACCAAAAGACAGGAAAGTCGCAAAAGGCTACCCTCACGAGTTTAAAACTTATGTAAACACAAAAGAAAAAGTGAAACACATTATAAGCTCTGATGCATACAAGAAGACAAAGGCAATCATGTTATCTGAAAACAAAGAACGAATCTATACTGAAGAGCAGGTAACACCATATGATCTATACGCAGACAGAAAACAAATCCATGAACAACTAGAAGAAATGCACAATGAAATAGAAAAGAGATCCTTGCAAATGGTGATACTATTCTCGGGAGTCAATGACTTAGTTTGGTTGGACATCTGGAACAAACAATATCGATTCTACGATGTGAGCAAACAGATAGAAATAATAACAATGATCAGGATGGATAAAAACAACCCCGCCAAAATAAATGAGGAAGACATTCAGAATAACATAAGCTTCTTCTACAAAGACATTCAAAATACGAAAAGCCTTCTGTTGGTATTCAAATTCTTCCACCCCTGACACTAACCTGAAAGAAGAGCTAGCACACACAAGTCATGCTGACGCACTAATGACACTAATGATCAGCCTAAAAGGGTTAGAGTTATACAAAAAGTTCTACCCGCTATTCACCAAAAAGATTAGCGAATTATGGCAAATAACTACAATAACAGATCGCTCTTCACAACAACTACTATAAAATATGCAGACACAATCGCAACAGAGAAAGAAGCAGTACTCAAACTCACGAAACAATTCGAATTTGCAGAAAGAATCTGGGAAAATACCAAAGCGGAGACCCTGATCAAATGGGCAGATATACTAGTGCACAGAAATAGAGCAACACTCAAATCAACGCAAGCTGAGGGAGGCATGTAGCATAATCTCCAACAAAAAGACTTGATTTAACACAAAATCAAAAGAAAAAGAAAACCATAAAACTCAAATAAAAATCTCGAATCATTTTATTAGAAATTAGCTTCTAATGATTTTGCCAAAATTGTAAAAGCAAATGTCGGTCGCAACTCTTTTGACAAAACGCGTGTGGACATTAAGCTCCCCATTGATTTTAGCTTAACAACGAGTTCACACAGAAGATAATTATGTGGACATCAAAAATTTGTTAGCAACTGCTACTTGCTTGATAGGTAAACAAATTTATTAAATTTTATATAAATACAACTTAAGCACTGTAAAATTGATGGAAATTTACCATTTAGTGGTTTACTCTTAGTTCATTGATTTACTTAACCCTTTCAATGAGACTGAGCTGAGCAGCAGCGGATGGATGGAATGGAATCGAACTGTTGGGAAACCTGTGAACAGTCTTTAAGACACTGCTTCGGGCCTTAAGTTTCAGAGATGCTACCTAAATACTAGCGATGAATAGTTGTATTAACCCTGGAGCGTTAATTAAGTTATATCTCTGTTATTACTTATTACACTATTACGATAGAAAAGAGAGAGTGAAAGTACTCAATACCCCGCACTATGGAAACTGCTGGCAGTCATACCTAAACTGTGCCACATTATTGCGCACATCCCTTGCCTGGGTGATAATGTTTTTGAAAAAGTTTAAACATGCACTAAATAAGGAAAAATATACAAGTAGAAATTTCACTTTAAAATTCTCTTTGATTTATATGTACTGTTTATTAAATTATTTCAAAAAACAAATACTTGGATTCACTTGGTTTTCTCCAACCATGCTAAAACACACTTACCTAAATTCTGAAATGTAATATTAAATACTACAAATAAGGTGCACACTACAACTGATAATATAATTGTTGCCATTTGGCAACAATATGTAAAACAAAAGTAGAAATATTCAATTAGTGAAATCATCCATCCAAGTAATTTTCCTAATCTAAGTGAACCAAGTGGTACCAATTTATGTAATTTTCGTCATCTAAATAATAAGTAATTCAAATGGTATTTGTGGTTGGAGAATGATAATTAAAAATTTCTAGGGTACAAGCAATTATAGGGGCCCCTAACAAAACGTCATTTCAAAATAAAAATACCTTGATTCATTGTACTCACTATCAAAATATGATAGCTTTGGTTGGAGACTGTTGTTCTGTTTATTGGACAAACGTTTGTTGGCCTGCTATGGTATTGGCAGTCAATGAAATATCATACCGAATTCACCTTGATGGATTTAGTGCTGAGGGGAATGGAAATTTGTCAGACAAAATTTTTTGCAAATGGTGCAATTTCCAATGATTTTCTTAATCATGAATGTTCTCTAAAAACGGACAATATCAATGAAAAGCACTTAAAGAAGAGATTTTTCGTGGTTAGATTTGCCCAAATATTGCCCTTCTTATCAATCCAATATACTGAATTCACCAAATACAGTGTTCCAAGTAAGTTTGTGCACACGCAAATTTTTTCTACAATTTATATCCTACCTTGATAACAGGATATAATTTTCAATTTTATTCCAATATTCGAGTTTTAGGAACGTCACTTTCTTAGTTTTAGTGGGCAAGGAGATCTACTTTTATCCAAATCAACTTCTACCATGGTGCTTCACAGAAGTGAATTAGTGCAAAAGAGGCTAATGAATACAGGAGAACAATTTATATGATTGTAGAACTTGATTGTGAAACTGATAGCTTGCAAAAGCAAGCTGGATGACCTTGTAAAATGACTTGAATAATGACACCATTATCAAATTGGAAAGTGCGCAATGTACTTTTGCATCTTGAAATAAACCATGCTCTATTTTACAGAACAATGGAATATTAATGATTTGAGACACCATACTAAATGATTTAGCCATTAACATTAATATATTTGCACTTAATCCAGCAACCAACATGATTAAAAAACATTTTAACTTCATCACAAGATATGAAATCCACAGCCAATCATTGGCCCAAAGTTATGTCTGAAAATGAAGTTAGCTCTGAACAATTTGGAGTGTGGAAAACGTTGTCTATTGATCATCTTGTAAGGAATTCTCATCTCAATTCACATTATATTATTACAGAATATATTTAGGTTGTTTAGTTTGTTTTTTCCGTTTAACAATATTGTCATGACATACTTTTGGAACGTTGCTGGGGTATTACATAAACCAAATGCCATATATAGCCACTTAAACAGATCATATGGAGTTATAAATGCTGTTTTTTCAATATCTTCTTTACGCATTGGCACCTGCCAGTATGCCTTGCAGAGATCCAGTGTTGAGAATAGTTTGTAATTAGTGTGGAATCCCAACAGTTTCTATTAATTTTCTTAGATAAAAGACAACTTTCTCCGATTTGTGAGATTCCAAATAACAATTCTGATATCCGATTTACTAGATTAGCTTATACACTGCTAATAGATATACACTGTTATGTAATAGAGTATCAAGGTTCTATTTAGATCGGTGAAGAGTAACTTCAAGGGCCAGAGCCTGAAGCAGAGCCAGATAATCAAGAGTAGTATGGCTTCTCATCAGCAATCACCATTTACTATGCAATTGGCTATGACTCACAAATCCGCTCAGTGATAATGGTGTAGGTAGTGAAGGGCGATGTTGCCCCTTGTTGCTTACTAATATTGGATTTGTACAACACTTGCTCTTGTTATAACTCATTAAATAGGAATAAACCAACCTTGCTGCTTTTGCTTCTTATTTGCCTTACATATAAATATTCCTACTCTTATAATAGCACATGTCCTCCGGTACATGTGAGCAATTGCTGTTGCCTGTAGAAATTGGGTTATCGATTGTCCATATGTATTAAATAAGTAAATAAGATAATGCTGTGTTTGTAGACACCTATTATGTTTAATAGATTTTATTATGTATAATAAATAACCACAAATTTGGATCTAAAATAAAAGGGGTTAGCCTATGATCAGCTGTCCAGCTGTTTAATGACATTAATTATAGAACAAGAATCGAGTCGGTAGGAAAGCCAAACAGAATAAAAATCCCTATCCATAGACCTAACTTAAAGGCACACTTTCCTAAACAGGGCAGAGTGATTTCAGAAGCTGACTTGATGTATGCTGAATGAAGACTGCCGCCTGAAGGCCGATAATTGCGTTGCGGGCGTCTCTGAGTGCTACTCATGTGCCTCAGCATTTAGCTTTCCATTATCATAATAGAATAAACCTGATACAACATAAAGATAAATCCAAATCATATAATTTATTAACTTTTTCCTCCGTTTACAGCATATTTATATTAAACTTTACAAACACAACAACATGTACCTGTTTTTGGTTGATGAATAATTCTGTCATTGAACTTTCCACTGATATTCCTTAAACAACGTGTTGTTAATTAGCTTATGCGTCTTCAGTTGCTCCCTTTTGCCAATTGGCATTGCCTGTGTATAAAATACAGATATTTTGTAACCAAAACCCGAACTCACACTACACCTTAACCCCATGGAATCTCTCAGGCATCTAATTCAGGGTGGGAAACTGTTCATTTTTACCCATTACCCATGATCCTCCCCGTCGAGCAAAAACCCACCACCCGACCCGACTTGTCCAAAAATGACCCTCGACACAAACCAATCGAGGAAAGACTACTAGTAAAATAAGCACAAAAATGTTTTAGCATGAGTATCAAAAACACGAAAAATAACTAAAATCTTTATGAATTTCAAAGATTCAAGTATTTGATTTTTAATATTGTTTCTAAATGTTAACATTCTTCCACCCTAACGATTATAAGTAACCAATTACCCCCACCCGACGCGTTTTCGAATCACTCGTTTCCCACCCAGATCTAAGTCCTTCACCTCATGTAAAACTACTGCAAGTATTTCTAAAGGTAATGGCTGTATATTTCTTTAACAATTGGGTTAAATCTATATCATTTAGAATAAAGGCCATTCTTCTTGTTCATGGATATTCTTACCGCTATTAACTATATATTTATAAATATATATACATACACGGAATTTGGATACTAAATTTTAAAATATCTAGAAGGGGCTGGATATAAAAAAATATATACGGGCGCAAGATACTATGGTGGAGGGGGCTGAATACGTGTCAAATAAAATTTTTTGAAAAAACTTGAAACTCATACATAAAAATTTGGACTCTTTTTCCAAATTCGCAATGTAAAAATTTTTGGATAGAACGAATTATTCTGGCTTTACATCAAAGAGGGGCTGATACTATGGAAAATCAGAGAGCGCGGGCTGTGGATACAAATCCCATAGTATCTAGAGCCCATATATATATATATATATATATATATATAATACTAATTCCATTATAATGAAAATTTTAAATGCACGTGAGCATTTATTTTTCTGTATTTCTTCTGCTATTTGCAAAACAAATTGACCATGTTGGCAAGTATTTGTTCATACACAATTAGTATCTATTGTTCTAATTGTTTTTAAATTGAATATTAAAACAAAATAAACCTATAGTTATTAAGTAGAGATTATATTGAAAGACTAATTTTCCAAAAAGATATAAAATTGCTTTGTCTAAAAAATATGAATATTTAACATTCTAAGAGCATAACTTGTTCTTCCCAGGAATAATTGAAAAAGCTATTGACAGGTTCAAAGCATTTCATCTTCTACGTGCTAAATACAGTAAAGACAAGGTTCAATATAAACATAAACTTGTGGTGCTACATGAATTTTTTTATTTAATTGTAAATATTTAATTTTTTTATTTGATAAAATAATAGAGAGAATTTAAATCTTTTCAAAAATTCAAAATTTTCAAAGACTTGTTAATCTTTTCAACAACTTCTGCTACAGCAATAAGCTTTAATGCTTGGTTAAAATAAATCAGTAGAATTGCAAACAACCTATACTTTTTAGTTTTCAAAAGAGTTTCTAGTATATGAAAATAAAAAATGATTCTTCCAGAAAAATATTTGTAGGAAATTATAGTTTATGTTTGACACATTTAAACTTAATCAAACCCAAAAATTCAATTATGAATATATTAATATGAATCAAGCTGAAGCAATTTGGACAGCGGCAACCGCGCAGCGAATACTTTCAATATAATTTGATTTAGCCATTCGTGGTCACAAAAGACATGTACAAATGCATTTGTCAATCGCATTATTAGTTTATGCTGTCAGTTATGTGACAGTGATTTGAATACGACGATTTGTTATAAAAACAGATTTTAATTGCATGTTATTCATGAACAACTTGTGACCCTCTGAATTCTTAATTGGAAGGTAGTGAATAACATTTGCTCAAACAGTTTAACTTAGAAATTACATCTTTAGAGAAATTTTGTTCTTTGATTCATGTTGCAGATACATACATTGTTTATTAATGTGTACGTTCTGAAGTTGGAATATCTGCTTACGTCTTTAATTAAGTTTTGAACAGATGTTTTGCTTTTAAAAGTAGGTGCTTTATTACAAATGTGTTGTGTTCATCATCATTTAATGTTATTAAATAATAATACTTACATCAAAGTTTCATTTTGACAGGTTTCAAAAAGCAACAAAGCTCTTTGGAAAATTCTGTTACATGACGAAAAATAATAATGTTAAATTAACGAATATTGATAGAATATCTTATAATATCGATAATAATGTTATTCAAAAGTGGATATGGTCTTTAATTTTCTTCACTAACCACATCAATATTCAAAATACTATACCCTGTGTTCCAGCAGCTATCATAATTATCGAAAACATGAAGTATTTTTTAATCAACGCATAGTCGTGAATTGACAGTTAGCAGGAAAGCATGGTATTATATTTCAGACCTATTATTTTCTAATAGACATATGTACCAAAGATTAAGTTGTTAATGACAACTAAAATTAAAACGATGTGTATTGCCATATGAATGAATATGTGAAAAGCGCAAATATGATGGCATACGATATAGAAATTCATGTGCACAGGTGGATCCAGAAAATAATTGAAAGGGGCAGCCACATGGCCACCATAGATGAATAAAACATTAAACAATTAACATGTCTACATTGTTTTCTACAAATCAATCTGTTTATTGACTTATTGAGCTAAGATTTATGCGATGCCGCATTTTCTACTTAGTCGCAAATGTCTATCAATCTTATAATAATTAGCAATAGACAACAACATTTGAACAACAACAAGCAATGAATTTGGAAAAATAACAATATTAGACTTGAGATATTTTTGCAAAATTACTCAATGGAAACCCATATTAATTCGATTTATCATTTGCTAATGAAAAAATTCAGTCAAACTGAATTTTTTTAAATACATTTGATGATTCATAAAATTTCGGCACTGAGTCCATTTCTATCAGAGGCATACGAAGAAATATGCTTAATAATATATTATAATTGTCGTTTATTAAATAATTACACAGGTCTGATAATTCAAAGCAAAATCTTGTTTCACATTTCCGAAAATGTTCCATTTCATGCACCAAATTTTCTAAATCTTCAGATCTATATAGGAAATCTAAAAACTGAAGTTTCCATAATCTATTTCTTATTGTTATTGTTTCAATTTTATAATTTTATTCTTTTGTGTAATTTTGAATTTTGTTTTAATATATATCAGTGTTGCTTTCGGCAATCTTTCATGTATATATATATATATATATATATATATATATATATCAATTATGCTTCTAACATTTAATAGAGCTGCTTAACAGAAAATATCAAAAAAGATGTCTTAATATATTGAGATAAGCTATTCTAGGGATTTTAGTATGTACAAAAGAACTAGGGTCTTCTTGTCTAGATTAATTTATTTTTAACCCTAGCCCTTACCAATATCCAATGTTTCTCATTAAAAATATCATTCAAAAAATTGCCCTGCTTTAATTGATATTTTTGTGAATCGTTAGGACTCAAACTCTGCCCTATTTTCTTCAATTCATGTTTTAACGCTCGAATCAAATACTTGATCTATTAATGGGAGAGGCATTCCAATTTAAGAAAAGCTTAATGTTTCAACTTCCATCAATATGATTTGGATTCAGATCGAGGATTAGGTTAATTTTTGCATATACTTAAATTTCTCAATCAAATATATCTTAAGAATTAAAGCTGTAAAATTTTCTACTATAATAAAATATTTATATTGGCAATGTGGCTACTCATAATTTTGTAAAAGACAGCTGCCAATTTGTGCTATCCCTAGTACTGAAATAAAAGAGTGTATTCCCAAAACACACATTAATCACAATAAATCATTCGGAATGCTTTTGTGGGACAGCAGCACACGCTATTGTGAGATTTACAATTGACCACATTGGTAAAATGCAATTAACAAGTATAACAACATTTGGTATACTGGAATACAAATCCATTAAATCAAAAAGAAGGAACTTGCCAATAACTATGAAAAAAATGTAGCAATCAAGATTACTTGCTTGATTCTTCTTGAACGTCACTAGAGGTTTTTCAAAGAATTGCTATAGTCTATAATATTGGAACTTAAAACTTCAAATAATCTATAAATTTAATTTAGCAAAATAATTTAAATTTTGATAAAACGAAGATTTAAGTGAGAAAAAAATATTATAAAATCAATAAATTAGGCAGTGAATTTTGTACATATCATGATTTTAGACATTTTTAAATTGTCAATCTAAATGCCAAGGAGACTAATCATGCAATTGGGGAATAGCACACGAGTGAATGATTTTTTGTTTTTTGAATATATTTTTTCTGAGTTAAGTGTATATTTGACTACCGTAGTAAGTCAGGTTATAGTTTTGCCAAATTTGGCAATATGCTGCCAACGTTTTGGAATCAATTGTTATATATTTTGACAAAAATGCACCGTTTGCTATAAATTTTGGTAAAAAGATACCTTCTTTTAGACAAAAAAGACGTGCTTTCTGATGGATATGTTGAAAAAATAGGCTGCTTTTAGTTTTTAGCAATTTGATTATTGTTAACCAAGCTCAGGTTAGAAAGCCCTAATAATGGTTTAACACTGAATGCTAGGCAATAATTGAAGCTCAATATTAAATGATGATTTTGCAACTACACATGATGGATATATGTAGATAAATTTGTCAAAACTAAACTTAGTTTATCATTTAAAAACTAACCAAGTTTTTGAAATGCAAAAATTCATTTAGCTTAATGGCTAAATACTCGCTTGTTGATATATTTTAGGGTAGAATAATATTCACGAATAAATTTTTTCTGAATATTCATTCTAGTTGTATATTATAATTTCTAAAATTTAAAAATTTAATGAAAGCTTAATTTTTGTAAGTAGTCCACTTTGGTGGCTGAGCCATTTTGCATGTATTTCAGTATATCATATGTATTAAAAATAATGGGATATACGGTATATGTCACATATTTATGCGGTGCAATTTTGTTATTTTTCATTGATTTATCTTAAGTAGCCGGGAAAAATTTTAAAAAATGTTGCCAAAAAATCTAAAGTCGTCTAGCTTTCCAAAAGTCATCAACTACTGTATGATCATTTCAATCTTCCATATCACTCACTTCCAATCATCAATTAATCGCATAATGCTGGTAATTTTAGAATTATATTTTATGTTTTAATAAATCCAACATAACAAAAAATAACAAGTATATAATCCATCTCTTGTTCCAAAACACAATAACCCACAGGCTTTACTCAAATTAATTCACAATTTAGTTTGTGCTAAGAGCTTACAGTAGCTTATCATTTCGGGAAGGCTAAAAAAATATTACATGCTGTTTGGGAACCCAAGGGCTATGCCTGAATCGTCCTGGGGAGTAACCTCCTCGTGGTGGTTCCTGGAGAGGCGGAGACGCTGAGCCAATACTTGATGGGCGCGTCGCTTTGCGGAGTCCCGAACCTAGAGTGGACGTTAAACAATAGGGTATAAGAAGGTGCAACCATGTGTGCTTTGCACATATGGGGGCGGTGACGATGATGTGAGACTGTCTGTTCTGTGGAGCAGACGGCGACGTCTATGCCCAGAGCCGTAGAGTGCGTCTACGAGGGCAGTTATACAGAGGATTTTC
>CABFPE010001157.1:13804-25196 GCA_900660155.1 Hofstenia miamia | reverse complement strand
AAATCTGAATATGAACTTAATCACGAAATATTTGAATCGCTTTGGATAGAAATAAAATCAATAGAGAACTGTTTCCAAAAATATTTAATAAATATAACTTATAATCCAAATAAAAATTATCTACTCGAATATTTAAATTATAAAATATACGAAATATCTGAAATATGTAATGATTATAACTCTCTTAATATACTCGGTGACTTTAATATTAATTACTTTAACTCGTAAGAACGAAATTCTATTAATGAATTGTGTGCTACTTGTAACCTTCTTTGTGTAAATACGGTTTGTCCAACTCGCATGAATAATTTAATTGATTACTCCTTTACTAATTTTGAAATTTCTTTCAAATCTTTAATGTTTGAATCATTTAGTGATCATGCACTGTGTACATATATTAGTAACAAAACTACTAAAAGCAAGCAATTTAAAATCATAAATGCAAGAGACTATTTATCTTACTCAGATGAAAAAATGGAAAGAGCCTTAAAAAACACCCCATTTAACTATATTTACATATTAAATTCTGGGACCTCAAATGATTAATTTCATTGCAAAAGAAATCTAAAAAGCATTAAATACTGTTGCCCCAATTAAGAGGCGTCGGGTTAAGATTAAAGCAATTAAATTTCCTTTTTCAAACACCGACGATAATCAAGTCCATGAACTAGTATCAATTCAATGAGAATTATTTGATCTTGCAAAATCCGAGGTGACAAAGACTAATTGGACCAATTACGAAAAATCAAAGAAAGTAATTAAACAATTAAGAACAAAAAATTTAACAAAAGCTCGGCAAAAATTCTTTAATCAATTAAATTCTACTCGAGAATAATGTCGATACATCTATAAATTTATTGGAAAATCTAAAGGTCTTTCATCCGAAATAAATGAATTAAACATCAATAATACTACCGTTACAGACAAAACTCAAAACCTAAATCAATTAAATTCAACATTCAAATAACTTGGAAATTTCAATTTCCCATCTTATAAGAAAAAACAAAATTCTGATAATCTCAAACAATCAAAACAATTTTCCTTTAGACTTGCTACAATCAATGAATTAGAAAACATTGTTAAAAAACTTGATACCAACAAATCAACCGCTTCTTATAATCTCCCATTTTTTATTATTAAACGTTTTTTTCCTATTTTTGGAGAACAATTATTAGTCGCATTTAATCAATGTATTATTGATTGTGAATTTCCAGACTTACTAAAAAAATCGGATATAACTCCTATATATAAAAAAGGTGACAACCTAAACGCAAAAAATTATAGACCCATTTGTATTACACATCCTTTTAGCAAACTCTTTGAAAAACTGTTGTATATTCAAATAAACGCATTCCTAAAATCTGAAAATATCCTATCGAATAAGCAATTTGGTTTTCGTGCTGGGCATAGCACCCAGGACGCAATTTTATCGATCACGCAACAAATTAAGTCTAATATATCTCACAATAACTGCAGTTGTGTAGAATTACTAGATTTAAGTAAGGCATTCAATTCAATGTATTTCGATATCTTGCAAGACAAGCTTATACATTATAATTTTGGTGTTAACTCAGTTAATTTAATGATGAACTTCTTAAAAAATAGACAGCAGCGTGTAATATTAAACAGTAAAAAATCAAGTTATGTTACGACTGACCGTGGGGTGCCCCAAGGTACTGTACTTGGCCATATTTTATTTGCAATTTTTGTAAATGATATAATAAAACATGTTGAACACAGCGACACTTACCAATATGCCGACGACACATGCCTAATAAGTACCGCAAAAAAGGCTTTTGATGCTACAAAAAACCTCCAAACATATATAGAAAAATTAAACAATTATTTTACTAATAATTAACTGAAACTAAATATTGAAAAAACTCCATTTATAATTTTTTCACCGAAGGTACAAAGAAAACTAATAAGTGATATAGAACTAAAGATAAATAATGAGTCAATAAAGCAAAGTGAATCAGTCAGCTATTTAGGAGTGGAGATAGATAATGAATTAACATTTGAAAAATTTCTGCTGAATAAGATTCAAAAAATGACTGCAGATATTAGATATCTCTATCACCTACTCAATGTTATATGAAGCAATTATCATAAACAACTGATACATGCTTTCTGTTTGTCTCATTTTCAATACTGTTCCTTTCTTTTAACTAACCTAAATTCGAAACATCGTATGCTTCTATCAAAGACATTTAATTGGTGCATAAAAACTCTAAACTTTGCACAAAAGCATGACGAAGCATCAGTATATCGTAATAAATATAAAATATTATCTCCGTTCTATCAAATTCATATGCATATGCTATCTATCTTATTTAAATTCAAATCTCTACAAACATCTCTCCTTTTCCTTAATGACTATATTAAATTAAATGAGCGATCGCAAAAATTTTTTAGTTTAGATAAAAATTATAATGGCTTTCATCACATATCAATTAAATTGTGGAATAATTTAGATTATGAAACGCGAATAGAAAAAAACTATAAAAAGTTTAGAAAAAAAATTGAAACAATTTCTTCTAATAAAACAGTATACATTAGGGGATCATAATACACTTCATGCATTCGAAACATACATCCAACATTGAGAACCTATGCAAACATCCACTCAAACTTTGATTATATTATTATATATTGTACATATTAAATTGTAGTTATTTGTTCATGTTTATTTTTTTTGTCATGTGTTAGTTTGTAGATCTTGTATGCATATATTGCGCAATAAATTTGCTCTGACTCTTATTTTTATAATGAAATAAAATATAATGTAGAAATTTATATAATATATTAAAAATAACAGGATAATATCATTTAACTATATTAGCAAAATATAGATACATATGTATAATTCCTAGCAATGTATACTTCTCAACTTAGCATATACTTAATACAATTCTCTATTTTTAATCACCTAATCCAATCTTAGATTGCTAGAAACATTGAAGGAAACTGCAAAGATGTGCTAAACATAAAAAAATATATTTGAAATATCTCCTGCACAAGCAGGAGATATTACAATATATATATATACATATAATATATATATATATATATATTCCCGCTAAATGTTTTTTAAAAACCTCATCATGACCGCGTTTCCAAGAATAAATCTTTGAAATTTTGCAGGGTAGTGTCTCATTAATTTACTTACCCCCATATTAAATATATTTAAGTTCGAGTGAATACTGTGGAAGCAATGGCCAAAAAATAGGTTTTTTGGGAAAAAAGTGTGATTACCGCTAAATGCTTTAGAAATGTCGGACCGTTTCCTGCCAAATGTAAGGGTTTTTGCATTTTCCATTACAAAAAGCGGGAAATATATATATATATATATATTGAAATTTTGAAGGGTGTCCTTAATTTACCTACCCCCATGGTAAATATATTTAAGTTCGAGTGAATACTGTGGAAGCAATGGCCAAAAAATAGGTTTTTTGGGGAAAAAGTGCGTTTCCCGCTAAATGCCTTAGAAGTATATATATATATATATATATATACTTTTGCATCAATTTTAAATCGAACTTCCAAAACATACCTAAATGCAATGTGGTAGGTAGTGTTGAAGAAAACACAATAACCAATGTTTCCTTGCAACATGATGTAGAATGCCCAATAGAATCCAAGTGTGTAAACAGTAATTGAATCAGTTATTAATATATTGAATATGTATATGACAAAGGGGATCTTCATGAGCTTTGATGTTGCTAAGATCAACATGCATGTGACATTGCTGAGAATGGCAAAAGCGCTAATTGCCACGTCAGCAATCCCAACCGTCCACAGAAGGAGCTTTGGGGTGTCATAGATTTTACGTTCGCTTTCATAAAATGTGGTGTTGTATATGGCAGCGCTCATTTACAGAAATAACTATTCTTGTTATTTCTTACGAATATATTTGCAAAAATATTGAATTCTGATTGGCTAATTTACGATATAATCAGAACCAATTATAATGAATATGAAATTTTGAATAGCAGCATATTGAACATGATTGCTGAAAATACATTCGTTCAGACAAGCTTTTATATTTAATAATGTGCAATTGAATAGGTGTTAGAGTAAGTTTTAATGGTGTTATCCGGAGTAAATGATTGCTGTGGTTCTTTACACTAAAATTTGATACAACAAGATGAAAATGCAAAATGAAACTAACAGGGGTATCTAGGATGACAGGATTGCATATAGACACCCAAAATTTAATTTACTATAGCTATGNAGCAATGGCCAAAAAATAGGTTTTTTGGGAAAAAAGTGTGATTACCGCTAAATGCTTTAGAAATGTCGGACCGTTTCCTGCCAAATGTAAGGGTTTTTGCATTTTCCATTACAAAAAGCGGGAAATATATATATATATATATATATATATATACTTGAAGCATATTTTGCTAAGATTTATCTTTATTGACATGGAGCAGATTGCTTAACGTTTTCGACTATAATTTAGTCATCTTCAGAAAACATAAAATTTGTAGGAAATTGATTCAGATTTTACAACATACTACAATAAATAATATAGATAGAGTGATCTTATGCTCTTCTGTCTATCTAACAACATTTATTTTTTATGATCTTTAATTAGTAAGACTTCAGATATTTTTTATTTGTTTGCTCTTAAAATTATTCTAAAATTGCCCGGATTGATGATCCACCATCGTTGGCCTCATCAATACCATATTTATATAATTGTCAAGTTTGTTGAATGACATACATCGGTGAGACATATGGGACATTTTGAAACGCGAAAATTCGAACATATTAATGGACATCTGAAGTATTTACGCACATTCATATATTAGGGATGAGATCCGGATAGCGATTTGAATATACCGGATACCGAATAATTCCAGATAATTTGACTACCGGATAATATGTTGTTTAATTATTACTAACCAGAAATGTGACTTTTAAAAAACAAAATACGACCTTATTTTTATGACAAAATATGACGGAATTTAGTTGAAAATGCCCTAAAATATGACCATACATTTCTTAAAATGATTTATTAATAGTTAATCAATATAGAAAGTTTTTCTATTACTGAGAACAAGATATAAAACAAATACAAAAACTTTCACATAACCAAAAGTCAATTTTTTAAACAATTCTTCTTCACTAAATTATAATAACACCACATAAATTCCGGCAGATCATTAATATGTATATATATATATATATATATATATATATATATAACAAAAATCTTAAAATTATTCCTTTGCTTACCACCGTTTATATTATGATCCAATCTAAAGGAATTTAATAAAGTTCAACTCTGTATTTTCGGTTACTGAAATATTTGGATAAAGGAACTAAGAATTGACTAGAAAAGTGTAATTGTGTAAGTTTTAGAATAATTAGTTAAGCAGTTGTTGCAAATGGTAAGGCATCATAATATATATTCTTTTCCGAAAACCAATTTGAATATTAGAATTTGCTTAGAATTTTGAATTGTTTATTGATTTATTTTATCTCGGACAGGTAGAAGAGTTCACAATGTAGGTTTATTAGAGTTGCTTATTTTAGACTTATAATCTTAGTTGCTTTACGTACACATGAATGGCAAAATATAATTTTTCTATAAAAACAATTAAACAAAACTGGATAACTTCACTAGGGCATTCAATGGCAATAAATGAAAATACTATGGCGACTTTTTGGCTATGACGCACCAATTTCCATGATCAAAATAACTGCTGGTAATGATGAGATTTGGTAAATAGTCTTTGATAAGATCGTCTAGTTCTCCGGCCCTGAATACATGGTAGTATCGGCGCTGTTCAGAATCGCAATCTTCTATTAAATCTTTGAACAATGGATCATTATTTTCCCACTTCTTGATGGATTGATTGTTAAAAGATCTACTTTCCAAACTTTGTGTTCGTGTCCAGTTGTCAGATTTGGGAGGAGGGAGGTCATTCGCAATATTTAATGATGCTTGTTTGGCTAGAATAAACTCCTCCGTCACTTTGGCGTTTTGGGGTGATAGAAATCTGTTTGAAATGGATATCATATGACGTAAAATCTTACTCTCAGAAGTAGAGTTATTTTCAGTAGCTTGAAAAGATTCTGGCTGAAGACTGCAAGCACTATCTGAAGCTCGCTGAACATCTAAATTTCAATATATAATAGCATATATATATATCAGATATATCAGATTCCATAGTGTACAAAGCGATTCGCAATTTATATATATATATATATATATATACATATTTGAACTAATATTTGAATTTTTGGATAATTGAGTTAAGAAACAAAAATAAAATTATCAAAAAATAATTTAAGTAAATAATAATAACAATCATTCAATTAATGCTTTAAAAACTGTTTTTTAGCATACCTTCACATTAATTATTCGTAGAAACTACCAAACATCCTTACTATTCCATATTAATTTGACAATTATAATTTTATTCAACAAAGTATAATAACTGAATACTTTGCTATATATTTACTAATGAAGCTAATCAGAGGAATTGAGAAAATATAATGTTGTCAATCAAAAATAGAAACCATTGCTTTTGAAGATAGAAACTTTTTCTAATATATAACTAAACGAATGAGTTAATCAAATATACACATACAATATCAACAATTGCTGAGATACTTTCAGAGCAATTCTAAGCTAAAATTGTTGCACTTATTTAAAAAAGTATGGAATTATATTAAATATTTTTTGTTGCTTAGACAAACTTCACTTGCTAGCAATTTTGACCAATACAAGAGTGCCACATTTGTTCTTGTTTATCTATACCAGTGGTTCTCCACCGGAGTCTACATAGACCCTAGCGGTCCATGGAATTTTACTGGGGGTGCACACACAAAAACACAAAACATAGTGAATTGAGAGTCCGGTTTTCATTACTGAGAATGGAATTTCTAAGGAAATTTGCACTATTTAAAATTCCTAAAAGTAAAAATATTCACGCAGCTGTTCTATTTTTATAGCAATTAAGTAGAAGATAAAAACAAGGACATTTTCCTTCAAAATAAAGCATAATAATTTACTATATCTTTAATATTTAAGATTCCTATACTACATTATTAGTGGTTTATTAAAATTAAAAGGAAAAGGTGTCCATGGGATAAAAAAATTTAGAACCACTGATCTATGCTCTCCATGGCAATAAGCGTAAAATATTTATAGTATGATACTGTGTGTTTTATAATTATTACGTAAGGACGTACCCAGATTTAAACTATGTAACAAGTCTAAGCTCAAGTAGAAACATTTCTAAATTCAATAGCTGTTCTCAAGATAAACTACCAGGAAAAACTTTGCTGTTAATTTAATAAATGTGATCCGAAATTGCACTTAGATATATACTTTTTGATTTTTTCAATTTTTATAGAAGTTCAAAAAATTACCAATTGCTGAGTTTGTAGTAGGTAATCTTTCACAAGGAATTAGAACATCTTGTGAATGAAACTAAAAAAAATTGACTGAAAAATTATTATTTAAATAATGACTTGGCAAATTTAATGAATTTGTTAATCTATGAGGAATATCAAATTATGGAAATGGCCAATAAAAATTTTATTCGAAGATTTAAGGAAATATATTCAATATGGCCATTGTTTGCAAATACAATCACAGTGATTTAGGAACAACGAAAATAGAATACAGTTTGTTTCTATTGAAGATTAAATTTAGCATGTCATTGATGCAGTACCATGTTTTAGAAATCCTATAAAAACATTGAAAATACAACAATGGCATAAACAATGTCACCGTTACAGATGTTGTGAGTCCCGGAATTTACAATTATGTTTACGATATGCTTCAATACAATATCAACGGCTGCTAACTGAGTATTATAATTTCAACTTTAGTAATTATAATTTATTTTTATTTAAAGAAAATAAAAATTAAGAAAAAATTTAAGTTTAATGTACAGTCACAGATGAATAAGATTTTTAATATGCAAGGGATGTACTTATAAATATTTGTGTGAACGACTTAAAAGTTATTCACAATATTAAGTTTATACGAAATTTACTTAATCAATCATATATTATGCATGTATGTTCACATTGAATAAAATGTTAAAAAAATTTATCATTAGTTTGTTATATATGATACATTCGACTAAAATATTTACTTTTCTATGAGCCTGTTCCATTGCCCATACACAAACAAAAATTTGTCCACCTGGCTTGACAATGCGAGCAATCTCGCTCAGAGCTTTTGCTCGTCGATGTTCAGAAGAGAAGTGATGAATAACAGAAATTGAAATACAAACATCGAAGAAATCATTTGCAAATGGCAAAGAAAGATTGTCACAAACCTAAATCAATCATGTTAATAAAAAATATATCGACTCACCTATTCAAGAATTACCAAATAATGCATATATTCGTAACTAAAAATATAATAGTGTTGAGGCTTAACAAATAGTATTCCTTAAACAAAAATTTTAAATAATCAACGTATATAAATGAAATAATGCATAAAAATTGATAAGATAAATTTAATGATTGTTTTACACATACATTTTTACCTGAACGTTATTCAAAGAGTTCACTTTTACAATTTTTGGAAAGTACATGTAGATAACTGAAAAAATCACTAGTTAATTAGTTCAGACGACCATTGTAAAAAAATTATAATTTTTATTTTCTGATTCATTGAAATATAATTATATTGTTTACATTATAAATGATGTGTAGAAAAGTCAATGGAGTCGTCTTGCCTTTTTAGACTGATTTGAAGTGAATACTAAATTTCATAACATTAAGCTTACTGACTTAAAATGCATTTATTGATTTTCAACGTGAAGTAGGAAAAGTAGCAATTTCTCCTTTGAAATTATTGTATAATACATTTTTTGATGTAAAGTCGGTTAAATAGACTTTGAACAAAGCATCTGGCAACAAACCGGTAAATTGATTTAAAAAATTTCCAACTGCTTAAACAATTTGCATCAAAGCTTTTATTAGCTTAACGTCCAGCAATTAACGTGATTCCTAGGTTTGCTTATTTTTTAATGTAATGTTCCTACAGGCTATTCATTATGTCCCTGGTAATAGTGGAGACATAGTATATTTTTCTTAAAAAATTATTATTACTGTATCATGCTTTTTGTGGCTTAGTGAAGATCGATTAACGGCGTGGTCAAAACTGTGACAGCTAGCAGCCTAAGCTTAAATGCGAAATGATTGCATTTTTAGGTATTTGCATATTGCTTACAAGTGCAAATCAATCGTTTTGTGTAGATTGATGTAAATTGGAATTTGTTAAGTGAGGTATTATTTCGGGAGACTTTTTCGTTGAGCTTTTGGAATCAATAAATATTATTAAACATTTACTATCCACAAATCAATTAGGACAATGTTTTGCGATTACAATGATGACAATTTTATTAAATTGATATTTAAAATAATGGACACCAATAAATCTTGCTTGATTAATTACAGATGCATTTTTGCATTCTCGAAGAAATATTAAAATAAACAAGACAATTAAATTGCAAGGTTTAATAAACTAGTTATTCAAAAATCTCGTTGCATCAAATACATATCAATTTCTTCGCAGTGCTAGATATTAGTAGCAATGCAATTCATGCAGACCCTCATGACCCTACTTGTATCAATGAAGTGTAATATTATTATTTTATTTCCAAAATGTGTCTTTTATTAATTAAATTTAACATTATTGAACAATATCAAGACTTACAATCTGCATTTTAAAAAGAAATATTTAGCTTTTACAATTTTTAATCACCGTGAACACAATAAAAATTTTTAAGTGCTAACACTTGCGAAAAATGAGGTAATAAAATTTTCAAATAAAATGTTATATTTTACCATATGCTTACTTATTAAATTTTCGACGTACAAACTTAAAAATTTGTATTTGTGCATTATTTCAGAAACTATCAACAACGCTTAATAACTCATTTTAAGGTAAAACTGGTAAAATGCGGTAATAAATAGAATTAAATAGTCAATTGATTTTCTTATCTCAAATGTGAGAATCAATTACTAGTCTAAATTGTGTGTGTGTCAATAATTCTACTCACCAAATCTATTGATTTTTCTCTGAAAGCCATGGATTTTATTATTTTGCATTAATATTCTGGGGCTCGGCCCGATTGTCAATTCCGAGGAAATTATAGTCTAAGACATTTAGGCAATCCATGAAGAAATATATTTTTAATGTTTGCGCCTATTCCAGAACGTATTGTACTTGAAAACAAAAAAATAATTGGTTATTTCAAAATTTGTTTCTGAGTGCATCAAAATCGTTCTGCAACCTAGTGAATTGCTGTGCCTTGTGATATCAGGACACTTTCATATTGCACAAAAATGGATGTCTCTTACTTGAAGCCTGGAATTTTGCATTTATTTTGCTAAATATTAGGAACCGCTTCATTAAATTGCAATTACCATATAATCAACGGCTTCGCTGTTTTATTGTGTTTGCATGACTACCTATGTTCTTTCCTGACTAATTTCAAATTCGTTTCAGTAGTTCATTGCAATCCTGCTAATTTCAGTATTCATCACCATGTATTTGTTTCACACTTATGTAGGTACTAATTTCTTACAGTTTAGTTAATTAATTAATTTGTCTATTATTATATTAATATATTATTATAATACGCTTATAATCAGAAAACTTCGAATAAAACCCAGTTGCGCCCCTATGGTTAGTCAGTGAATCACTAATAAGCAACTAGTTAAATTAACAAAACAACGTTGAGTGTAAAACAATTGAAATGAGAAATTTAGAGTTGCGTCACTAGTGTTTCGCCTAACAGCTTATTAATTTAGTTGAGCACCCACAGAAGCTTATTCCGTTGTTAATTAAAAAGGTTAACAATTACTTGCTATTAAGTTAAAAGAGGAAAATTGTGTAAATTGTTGACAAACCGATTTTTGAGAAATTAATCGTCAAAGTAGATTAACTAAATTGAGTTTTTACGAAATTAGGCTTTTTGTATCTTCTGCAAACTACTTTTGAAGAATCTCAATATAGTAGAAAATTAACGCCTCTTTAAAAAGTAGTTGTGTCATTTTACGTTACTTCGTCATGCGTTTAGGTTTGGTAAATTAATTTTTAATTATTGTTTTTTACAGGAACAAACAGTTTAATTAAGAATATATGTCGACTATTACTTTTAGAAATTACTACCGATCAGGAATTTTTAATTATGGAAAACTGGAAAATAAACATGTAATAATTTAGCTTATTTGCACTTAAAATACATACATCTGAGGGTATATAACTTTTTATTTTATAAATATATTTGCAAATATCTCTACACATGTATACGTACAGCCATACGTACTTTCTAGCGGCATTATGTCATCAAAAAAGTACAAAATACATTTTATATTTGCATATGCATAAATATTATATATATATATA
>CABFPE010001156.1:76862-87631 GCA_900660155.1 Hofstenia miamia | reverse complement strand
CCCATAGGTATTATGGACATACATCTATCTTCTACATCATACACCATCTAAATACTGTATCTTGGATCACAAAATTCTACATCATCAGCCAAATATTAACATTTACACAATAATTTTAGCTCAAAGCAAGTAATATGTAAGAATGTGTCGTTGTAGTTTTGGAAAGAATGTAACTAAAAATTGAAGAAATATATTATTTTTACCAGAGGAAACTTTGACTAAAGCTAGTAATATCTAGAACTTCACTTACTTGAAATGAGCTAATGCAACCAAAGAATATGGCTGAAGCTGATGAAATATACAAAAACAGTAGAGCCAATACGTTTAGAGAATGACATAAGCGATGAGGAAGATGTTCTATTCCTAGATTGCCATCCATATAGTAAAGTCTTAATATTGTAATAAATGATTCACTAGTTAAGGGATATGATAGCCGTGAATCTTTTACCCAATTTGATGAATGAATTACAATTATTTGTAGTACTGTCGTAGTGATTGCAAAAATTAAAATAATGCCAATCAATACAAAAGACTTTAAATTCATTACTAAAGCATAAAATAAATTGAGTTATTAAAATTGTACATGTTTCTTTATCAAAAATATTAAACACATTGAATGAAATTAGTTAAACTCTTTTGAAAGAATTTTAAATCAAAACAAACCATTTCAACCTACAGACTATGATTATATATCAATAGGACTTAATGAAAAAGTCTGCTCATAGAACAGACGATTCTGGGATTATGAAAACATGTATAAATAGTAAAATTTTTAAAACATCATTTGAAATGATATTTATATGATATTTGAAATCATATAGTCAAATTTTGTGTAGAGGACTATATTTTCATTTTCCCACTCATTGGGAGTGCATCGCATTCAATAATTCATACAATATTATAAGTCCTATTTACATAAATAACCAATTTTTTTGTATCAATTATGCATATATATATATATATATATATTGTGGCGTTTTTATCTTTTAGATTTTGATCGATTTTTTCAAATAAATTGATTTTTAATTACAATTTCGATTCTCTCAATGTTCTTTGTTCAGGTTTGCCATTCTTCATAAATAGGGTGCTTTAAACCATATTTAAGACAGTGTTTAAGTGTATACATGTTTTTTAAAATATTTTTAGTGTTTTCTTTCAAATTCATAAAGAATTTCTTAGAATTCTCTGAAAATAATTTTTTGGGTTCGTCCAATCGTACTTTCATACCAACTTTCTCAAGAAAAAATTGGTGTTTTGTTTATGGTATGACCAATAAAACCTATCAAAGTCATTTTGATTTTTTCACTGATTTCGATTTTTAGTTCTAAATCGATTTAAAATTACGATCGATTTAAATTGCAACATCTTAGAAAAAACCATCTTTATTTCCTTTTTTCCCACACATAAATGGTACTCAAAATATAACAAGCCTGTGGAAGTTCTTTTGTCATCACTGTACTAAAAAAACACTACAACACCTCAAGACCCGTCAACATTCACAGACCACACTATTAGGAAATATTAATGTAATGTTGACAAAAAGCATTAAAGAAACGAAAATAAAAGAAAACAAAACGGAATCCGCAGCAAGCTCCTAAAAACAAAGTTAAATATTTATAATGGACAAAACAAAGAGAATGAACACAAATAAAGATGTAACGGATAAATGTACAAAACTAAAAAACAAAGGAACACTCGGACAAAATAATTTAGTAGGGCGTGAGTGATCTTTGTTATTCCATCCTTCATTATTTATCGGCTTGAATTGATTTATTTGCTGGGAGAAGCCATTAAAAGTGAATTTTATATCATAACTTAGTTAGCAATAATACATTATTATTTTTGAGATGAAAGCTTTCAACAATTTTGAGATTAAACCAACAAAATGATAAAAAAATTTTTAAGCAATTTAAGATTAATCTATACAAAAACTTATAAGAATTTAGACAATTTTTGTCTTCACTGATAATAATAATGAAAATGCACATTCAATACTATTCGGTAACCAAACGCAATTATTTACAGAAGGGGTTAACATCTGCTCCAGGAAAGGTTGAACTCCCAATACCCCAGGCCTATGGCCCTGTATAATACGATTATTGTATTAAGATTAACAATATAAATTGAATTTCAACAGAATTGATTTAGCTTTGACGGACTAAATACCGGAATACAATTCACATATTAATCAAGAAATTATTGAAAGTATTCAATCAACTTCATAGTGTAGTGCTTATGTGACTATCAGGTAAAAGACACTATCAATAGCATAAAAAATAATTTGGCCCGTATGATACGATTATTGTATTAAAATTAACAATATAAATTGAATTTCAACAGAATTGATTTAGCTTTGACGGACTATGGATTGGGCCTAAATAATCGCCTCAATTCGAATAACTCTGTTCCCAGCACATTATAAGTAAATTGAATTGAATGCATTAAAAGAATTGATGAAATATTCTTGAAATCAAAAAATTTTGACTATTGATATTTGTTGGTGTATCTACGAAATTGATCGAATCAAAGCTTTGTAGAGGCATGTATAAATTGGGAAACAGGTTCCAGATCAAAGTAAATTTCTAAAAGTATAGTAAAGACTGTTTTATTTAAAGTAAATATTCATAACTTACCTCAAACTGCTCAGTGTTTAAAATTATATCCTTACTTAATCTCTTGGTAGCATCTGAACACACGCATTAAGTGCATGCTTTACTTACATTGTGATTGGAACTTTGTTTCCGTGACAACCTGTGGAAATTAAATATATTAATTGCAACCCTCCCTATGGAAATTGAACTAGAATGTGGTTTTAATAGCACATTTGGTTCTCGCTGGGTTAATTTCTCTTAGAACACAGTAATCACATCAAGAAAATATTTTCATGTTTGGTAGCCATCTTGTGGCGAAATAAACAATTGCAATTTTTGAATGCTGTCACTTTTTGTTTTCTTCATCATGTAAATCATTATTTATACAAAGTTTTATAACTAAAAAATTCAAATTGATAACGTGTATTATTGTTAATTTGAGAATGTATCAATTATTTTATATGTATAGTGCATTAATTTTACAATTTTTTATGAAGCAATCAGTGTTGGAACCATGGCTTGATTTTTGGGCATGGTACAGCATAGCAGGAATTATAAAAAAAATGAAACTCAAGCCTGGTACAGCCTGAAAATCTATAAATTTCTCATTGAATGTAAAAGGCATCTTTGATTATAAACATCTATGAATGAAACGCTTTTGGTGGCAAATTGTTGCAATAGTTTAACAAATTGTTCAAGAAACAAAGTTTTCAATAATTCAAATGTGCAAGCTAATAGATTTTTAAAATCCAAATTAAAAATATATTTCATACGTTTTTAGTGTGGGCACGGCAAAGACACAAAAATTTCTGTAAAATTGGGCATGAGCACAGCATGGCACAGTACAGCACGAAGTAAAGCACAGCACTGTTCTAACGCAGGAAGCAATAAACATATTCAGCATAAATTTGCAGCATAATTATAATAAAAAAATATACATTGAAATGCACTCGAGTAGAATGCATATCCAATTCTAATGCAACAAATGAATTGAAATCATGGCAATATCATTTTATCATTCTTAAAATTTCCAACACAAGGAAATATTAGGAAATATTAATTTCTTAATATGATTCAATCACATTAAGAAATTAATAATTTTAAACCCACTAAACATTTTCACATTGGACCAATGGTGGTTTTAATGTGGTTATGACGTTGGCCCAATGTTGTAAACCACGAAAATTGAGACTTTTACCAACCAATAAACCACAGTGGGCAAAAACACCAACACCCAAATAAGAAACCATGATAACAAATGAATCATCACAAATACACGTTGGTCCAACCATAAAACTACGCTTAAACCACGTTGTTTTGTGTTATGTGGTTGTTTTATGTATTAAAAACAACGTTGCTTTAGCATTTCATTAGTCAAAACAATCTTGTTTCAACAACGTCACATTAGGTTGCTCTTTGGTTGTTTTTTCTGAATAGAAAATCAATATTTTGAGGACATAACAACATTTTTTTATTTTGTCCATAATTGTTTTAGCATACTCATATATGTAATTCATCATATTTATATTGCTATTCAGTTCAAACATTGCTATTTAACTAAACACAAGCCCAACAAAGGGCAGAACAATAACTATAAGGGACTGTCAAACATATTTAATACAAACCTTGCTAAAATTTGAATGAATTTCTTGTTTATAAATGATAACACTAAGCATAAAAATCTGACAAATTTAACAAAAATTTAAAATTTTAAAGTTAAGTACAATTTTGAAATAGTACTTTCTTAAATCATGAAAACTCTCTTCTGCTCAAATGTAACTTTTTTCACTATAATTATTTGAAGGCGTCCAAATATTCATGAACAAATTATTTTGAAAATTCATTTTCACAAATTTAAAATTTCATAAAAGCTTTTTTGCAAAATTGCCCTTTATATTAAAATGATCTAGTAATCAAAATAATGAAGTGAGTTCGATTTGCAAACATCTGCTTGAGCCTTAAATTAGCAAATTTGTAGTTGCTCAAATTAGTATTACATTTGTAGTTATTATGTTAATGGTTGCTGAGACCACCAAAAGTATGAAACAACATAAAAACAACAAAAATTGATATCCGGGGGGATTTCCCTAAATTACACTTTTGTTTCATTGAGTGTAGAAATCATATTAAAATAAGGCAAACATTGGCCGCCAAAGCATATACTCGAATAATAGTTTTGTGTGTCAATGGATGCATTTATTTAATTATTTCAATATATATGCTCTAGGAAAAACGCGAAAAATAGATATAAATTTCTAAAAAATCTTTTACATTTGTTAGTCCAAAAACAATGTTAATAAAATGAAGTGTACATGTAACTTAAATAACAGCTGTTTTCTTTCCTAAATATATATTGCCACAAATATTCGCATAGTTGATTAAAGTAATCACACTTACTGTATGGTGAGAATATAACATAGAATATCCATACTCAGTTACAAATTGATCAAATGACCATTGAAAAGTAAACAATGCATCAGTGAGGTATGCAGAGAATATTCACTCACTAGGTGGCGCACATTAAGAATGCCTTTGATCACAATATGATTAAAATACTTCATGTTTACTAATAAGCAGTCCTACAACAGCTGTTGCACTCTTGAAGGGTAACCTAACATAAACATCATTATAGTTTATTTGTGTAAATCACTATGGCAAGAATGTGTGCTATTTTCAATTGCAGATCAAATTACAAAAACAAACCCTATACCAGGGTCGGCTCATGCATGCCAAATTTAGGCAAGCAAATATCTTTTTGTGTAACCAAAATAGTGTAAATTATAAACCATGAAAAATTTATAAAGAAAAACCCCGAGACAATTTTTCCCAGAAATTTATCTGTAATATTATTATAGAAATAATTTCAATAAAATTGCTAATGATGTCTGTAGTTTTTTCTCCTCTAATTGGTTATTCTTGTATTTGTTTAAAATTTATTTAACAAGAAAATAATTATTCAACAATATTTACATATTTTCAGTAAGGCAGTGAATTAATCATGCATTTCAAAATATTTAATAAGAATTTTGTCGATTGTTACTATTGAAGGCATGTTGATGATAGAAATCTTGAGATAAATTCCAAGTTTTTTCAAGATTGAGAAACTTCGATGGCAGCTGATGAAAATTACATTTAAGTTGCTCAAAATTTTTTAAAATTTATTTCCAAATCTATCACCTTAAAATATCCACATCATATTTTATTTTTTGAATGAATTGGTAACACATTCGTAGAAGAAATTAGTCTTTCATTCACAATTTTCTAAATTCTGTAAGGAAAAACAAATGGATACCACTTTATATTTAAGAATATTGTACAAGGAATCCGTGAGGTAAAAAATGTGAAAAAACTATATACCATATAGGAGCCTCACTTAAATATATTTCTGTTTCTGGTACTGCTTGAATGTAAAAATGTTTCTGATTGATTTAAATAATAAATGTGTTTACTTTTGGGTCATCATATTGAATTATAATATTAGTAATTATTTTAAACTCCAGTTCGACTATGTGATTGGTCACGCATGATCTGTCACATTTTGGTAATATCGCACTTCTAAGGCCATGGCTAGACTAGTGATTGGTTCAAAAGTGATCTGTCACATTTTGAATAGATCGCATGTCTAATGACTCGAGATAATTAGCAATGTGACGATTACAAAGAAATCGTGTGCACTCGAATTATTTGTGATCGTCACATTGCTAACTATCTCAGGTGGTTAGATGTGCAATTCTTTCACAGATCGCTTTTGAATCAATCACTATTCTAACCGTGGCCTAACTACTGAGATAATTAGTGATGTGACATGTTTCATAACTTTTTTGGTACCAATCACTTAGTCTAACCATAGCCTTACAATGGAATTAATTCAATGTGAAGCAATTTGCAGAGTGCTTGCTTTGCTAGATAAATCTTCGCGCAACGAATTGAACAAAAAGGATGTAATTTTAACATTTGAGTGAGCATAGGTACAGCATTAAGGTAGTTGCTTGCTGCCACACAATCATTCAATGATTTTTACAGCAAATCATAATGAATTATGTAGTATTGTCTTGATTTGTACAGCTATAAATTTATGCAAATACAAATATTAAAAATTATTGGGCAAGCACTGCTGGCCTTGCTTACATGCAGGAGCTGCCTATGCCCTATACAAAATGTTTTGAATTCTGGGCAGTGAACAGGAGCGCTGTTTGTGGGTATCAGGAGGAAAAGGAATCCAGCTGAACCACCAAGCATTTTTCAAATGGCTAATGCACAGAAGTCATGCTTTCCTTCTATTATTACAGCTAGAAATGTGTCAGATCATAACATAGTTAACTGAAGTCTTCTACCAGTAAGTTTTTTGTTTAGATAGTTATTATCATAATAGTTCTATAAAATACAGCAATTTTCCAATACTGGATAACAATTGTTTCTGTTTCTCTAATTAGTATATTTTAGGCTAAGCAGTTATTGTTAATAAAATTATTTTACAAAAATTCGCAATTTGTATTTAATTAAAAAATGATATGAATGGCTTTAGTTTGAGACATTTTGAAAGTTTAGATATTTTTTCATTGTTGATTCAATAATATTAAGCTAAGATTAGGACTTGTGGTGTACTTTATATAGGAATAAGAAATTGGTGTCTACAAATTTTATACTGCTTAATGTTTAGGATGAACTTGAAATATTTACGTTTTTGGATTCATTTTCTTTTGAAACTATCGATGAAACAAAGTTGTTAAATGAAGATGTACTAGTGAACAAATAAGTTGATAAAATCGCATTGGCTAAAATTTCTTTTCAATCTACTTCTTCAATTCTTTAATGGAGCATTGCTATATTCATTTCTTTGCAATGTGAAGCCTATTTAGATTCTATTGGCATAACAATGTTATGCTTGGCAAACGCCTCTCTGAATTTGCATTCAATCATATTTGTAGTATCAAAAATACTTAGAATAATCAGCATTGCAACAACGCTTTGTTCTACTGTTAAATTTGTTAAATTTAAATTGATTTGAGGTTCTCTGCAAAATGAGGAACTTGAAAAGGAATTTGGTTTTATTCTGACATAATTTCATCATTAAGAATTAGTCTTGCTAAGATTATATAATGATCTTGGAATTGCTACCTCAAATTTAGATTCAGCTGCACTCAGTAAATGCAGAAAGTGCTCAAACGAATTTAGTGAAAATGAACTTTCATTAATTGATTGTGACTTTATCATTGATGAGCTTAGTGAAGAGAACACAGAGCATGTTTACTTGTCGTTGGATAACTCGTGACATAGATACCCTGAATACATTCAGCCAATTGATGAAGAATCCAGTGATAATGATGAAATCTTGGATGTTATTACAAGAGGAGGCTTAAGCTACCAATCTTTAACGTTTTTTCATTCTTGCAATTTTGTTACGAAAATTTTAAAAAATTACAAATTCACTAAATTTATCATGGAAAATTAATGCGACTTTTTAACATTGTTTACATTGCATACTATGAACACCATACGCCATTAAATCAGCAGTGCTTGCGTTCAATGTGTAAAATATTCTTAAAATGAACACTCACTGTTCAAAAAGACTTATCTGCAATTGAATTTAGCAACAATAAAATGTTTGCTGGGAATATTTCCTTGTCTTGAAATTCTTAAAAGTTGCTTTTCCACAAGAATATACCCACTAAATTTTGTTTCAAGTCGCAGGAATTTCAAAAGTGAACAAATTTTCTCTTTGTTATAGTAGCCTATATAATTTTATAATCCTCACAGTGCTCCATGTGGACCCCAGGACTCAACGAGCCCATTTATGATTTATTAAATAGTTCATCAGAAAGCACCAAAATTTTGTCAACATTTGCTTGATGATCTTAATTACCATGAAAATTTAACTTCTTAAAGAGGACTATCACTATGGTAGTTTGGCAATGGATACCTTTCAATACTGCTTCTCTATGGGCATTATTGCCAATCATCGTCTTCGTCATTCTTACTTTGCAAGAGTGCCACTGACCTTTTTGAATTTTTTCAAGGGTTCCAGAGTATCAAGATCTGTGAAACCTTGTTTTATGCAAATTTAGGATAAACTTTAAAATGATTGATTTGATCGAGATATAATGCACGGATTTGGTGGTCTATTTAAAAGTAGCTTTTAAACATACAAATTTAATTTTGACCTAAACGTAAATAATCCCTTTGCATAATAAATTTTTAAACAATAGAAAATTTAAATGAGAACTCATTTCTGAGGAAAGGACTATAAAAAGGCCTTTATTAGGAAATGTAATCAATTAGCCATTTTTTATTTCAAAAAATACAATTATTCATTGAATAATACATAAACAACTAATAATCTAAGACATTATCAAAACCGAATTTTACAAAATTCAAATATTTTAATGTGCGAACTCATGGTTTGTCATTTTGTAACATTATATTTGTTTTTCCAATGCCAGCCTTAAATAGTGCAATGCAAGATATACTAGTGTTTTGCATTTTTAGAGTTAATGCTGCCCCTGCTCACCCTGCGCCCATATATCTTCAAATGTCCGATACCCGCCCAACTGTTGGAATTCACCGGGCAGGAGCGGGCGGCCTGGTCCGCCCACCAACTATTGAGAAAAATGTAAAATACAAAGAAATTAAATAAAAATGCCCATAATAATTTTGAATTTTAGTGAGAAACTTATTACGACTGCTATAAAATATATTAATACTATCAAATATCTAGGGATGTGCTAGAATCCAGTATACAGATCCAGAATCCGGTAAAATCAGCAATTACACAGTCGGATCCGGATAGATGGTAAAATTTAACTTGCTTCCGGATTTTATTGGGTAATATATTCTGAGATGAAACTTGAATTTCATAATATAATTTTTGAGAAAAATAATTTTTTCCAAAAAAATCGAAGTTGTCCTGCAACGAATACAATTTTTCTGACATATCATGAATTAGTCTATTTAATAATTATTTATTTTCATTCGTAAGAGGTTGTTCTTCGTTAAAATTAGGGCAACCAAAAATCATAAGAGACAACTTTTTTCTGTTTTTCTATTTTGCAGCCCACTTAAAATTTGATGGTTTTCAGACCTAAAGTGCAGTTAAATAGGAAGTATATAGTCATAGAAAGTCATATTTTTGGTTTTTTGAAAAATACGGTAATTCTGGCTAAAATGTCATAAAAGTAATATATTGGCATACTTTCATTAAAATTAAAAAAAACTTAAAAATTAATGTTGGATTGTGACAGCTTGAAATCATTTGAACTTTGACATTAATATTCATTCAATGTCAATTAATGTACTTCCTGACCCTACCCCTCAAGCTAAATATTTCGTTTCTATGACTGGTCATATATGCTGGCATCTGAAAAAATAACTAAGGAGCTATATACATTATTATTTTAAGGATTCTGCAAACTGCATGTGTTGTACCATATATTTTGAATATATTCTTATATGAAACTTGAAGCTTAAAATTGTATGCTTAAAGGCTACTTTTAAAAAGACCACCAAATCTCTGCATGATATCTCGATCAAATCAGTGATTATAAACTTTATCCTAAATACTACTATAACAAAGAGAAAATTTATTCACTTTTGAAGCTCTTGCGACTTGAAACAATTTTATAGTCCTTTCTTAGCAAAGGAGTTCTCAGTTGAATTTTCTATTGATTAAAAATTTATTATGTGAAGGGATTATTTACGTTTAAGTCTAACTTAAAATTGTATGCTTAAAGGCTACTTTTAAAAAGACCACCAAATCTCTGCATGATATCTCAATCAAATCAGTGATTATAAACTTTATCCTAAATACTACTATAACAAAGAGAAAATTTATTCACTTTTGAAACATTTTCTTCAACATGACATTAATAAAACAAGATGCTAACTGAAGTAAACTTTGCCATGATTAAGTTAAGTCTGAATAACCAGTTATTGAAGATTTATAGCGGTTATCAATATTTTTGGTAGCGATAAAATCCCATTAGCCTCTAAAGTGAATGTATATTAATGACTAACCCTAATTCTATTGGAAATTTTTCCATATCTGTGATTGTTTACCCAAACACTATTTAAACGCTTATTATTCACAAATTTGAAGATATGTAAATTCTAAGAACACCAATAGATAGAGACCTGTCTCTTTCTTTGACTTAAATTCGTAATCTGGATTTGTCACGACACATG
>CABFPE010001156.1:52393-76729 GCA_900660155.1 Hofstenia miamia | reverse complement strand
ATTTTCTATTGTTTAAAAATTTTATGTGAAGGGATTATTTACGTTTAAGTCTAACTTAAAATTGTATGCTTAAAGGCTACTTTTAAAAAGACCACCAAATCTCTGCATGATATCTCGATCAAATCAGTGATTATAAACTTTATCCTAAATACTACTGTGACATAATCTATCAAACTATCATGTGTGGTCAAGATGAGAGAAAGAATGGATGAAAATAAGACTAAAAATATTATAATGATTATAACAATTAATATGTAAACATATGATAGGATTGATTATTTGATTTTGTAAAATGTTTTGTGCAGTTATATTTAAATTATATTCGGGTGATACATCGTCAATTTTATCCAGCTGGATTGAATACTTGAATGAGTTTATATTCAACATAGAGCATTGAAAAGGAACACTGCATAAGAATGCAGATTTTTGGACAGCGCTGCCAGAATATCAGAGAGATATTGAGAAAGTGGATGGTGAAAAGAAACTATTTCAATTTATGCCACATAATGAGTACACAGAGTTAACCGATATTAATGCGGATAAAAAGGAAATACTATTATGCCAATAACAATTAAAGAGGAAATAACAGAAAAAGACGTAATCAAAAGCAGAAAACTGATATGATTCTAAGGGATATACGAGAAAAAATGGATGATGACAATTGGGTGTTAGGAAAAGAAGCCAACAGCTATTTCCAAAGATACAAATGGAAGTTGAACAGAAATGGACTTTTGTATATAGAAGGAAAAACATTGAGGATAGTGATTCCTGAATATTACAAAAGAGAATTAGTTAGAAAGGTGCATGAAAACGGGCACTTGGGGATAATACAGACAGAAAAAACTTTTAACGCTCAGTTTATAATGTCAGGTATTAGAAAAACAGTCAAAGACATTATTAATAAATGTAATAAATGTCTGATAAACAATAAGAGTCATTTTCCAGTACAAACTAAACCACTTGAAAAAATAATTGCAACAGCACCTAACGAAATTGTGCATGTAGATCTAGAGAAATTATCACAGGATGATTAGGGGTATCAGTATATATTGGTGTTGGTTGACAACTTCACAAAATATGCTTGTATGATACCATTAGATTCAACAACAGCAAAAATAGTAGCAGATAAGATTATGAAAGAATGGATTTAAAAGTTTGGACCAATGCAAACAATAATATCAGACAGAGGAGTACAGGTTGTAAGTAAATTGTTTGAAGAAATGGCTAAACTGATGGAAATATCAACTGAAAAGACAACGGCATACCATCCACAGGCAAATGGTGTGATGGAAAGATTAAATAAAACTATGATTAAATTGATACAAGTTTTAACATCAAGAATTGAAGGTAGAGACTGGAGAGAAGTAGTAGAAATAGTAGAATATTTTTACAATACTTCAGTGCACTCAACAACGGGGATGACTCCATATAAGGCCATGTATGGCAGAGAAGCAGTGATGCTGATATCAATACAATACCATACATACTCCAAAAAACCAGACAATGACTACATAAGGAAAATTAAAGACCAGATAACTGGGATTCACGAGGCAATGTGTCACAATACGAAAAAATCTGTGATAAGACAAGAAAGAAATTTCAACAAAAAGATATATGGCGAACCACACAGGGTAGGGGATAAGGTTTACGCATACACTCTAATGAGAACACTAGACGTGAATCAAGTGAGAAAACTTAAAACACAGTGGTCAGGGCCATTCACAATCACACAAACACTACCCAACAATAACTATAAACTTAATGACAGGTGAATATTACACTTTCAAAATTTAAAATGAGCAATGGTAAATATAGAACAAGTAATGCTTGATAAACATGCAGAATTTAAAATTATACAAGTTGATGATGGCACATATGCTGAAATGGACGAGTTGGACAGTGTACATGAAGAAGAATTCAAAGATGAATATAGACCTGAGAAAGGGGAACCGGAAGTTGAAAGGAGAATAATGCCCCAGAGGGCAGTAAAAAATAAAACGAGATATGACCACAAAATATGGGATATTAATTTAGTAATTGAATTTAGGAAAAATGAAATGAATGATACAATGATCACTGATGAAAGCAAGGAGAGTAAGAAGGAAGAAGACTCCACAACCAGATCGTCAATTAAAGGACGTGAGGACAGAGGAAACATCAATGAGTTCTACCATCAAAACTAGGTCTCCACAATCTGATTGCCAATTAAAGGGCATGATGAGGGAGAGTTCTCCACTTACCAATAAGAGATGACGTGTGAGAAGTCGAGCTCCACAGTCTGATTACCAATTAAAGGGTATGATGACAGAGCAGATGACGAATAAAAGAAGAAGAATAAGAAGAAAGTCTCCACAATCTGATTACCGATTAAAGGGTATGAGGATTGAGATAATGGAAGAAAAATCACCCTCTACCAAATGTCAAATAAAGGGCAGGCAGGTAAACAAGGGCCATCTGCATGACACCAATCTCCAATTAAAGGGCATGAGGTTGGAAACATCAAATTATGCACACTCCCCTTCAACATCCAGTAGTACTCAATGCCAATTAAAGGGCAAAGAGGAAACAGCATCAACAAGTACTCGATGCCAATTAAAGGGCAGATAGGAAACAGCATCAACAAGTACTCAATGCCAATTAAAGGGCAGAGAGGAAACAGCATCAATAACCATGAAAAATTGGAAAACACAGCCAATAAGTGATGACTCCAACATGGATACATCAGAGATACCATCAACAAGTTCACTCCCTATGACAACAAGCTCAGGGATATTCTCATACCGACAAATGTCTACCACAACAAAATCGTCATGATCAGAAGAGAGAGAAAGTCGAATGACTAAAATAGGGAAGGAAAGGATTCACCCCTATTTTATAGCTAACTGAAAAATGAGATATAACTCATACAACAATTTGTCACCAGAGACGAAGTGACTAATAAGAGGCAGTACATCCATGAAGGAAAATGAGAGTTATGAGATTCCAATAGTAATAAACAAGAAGAATCATCCCAAAAGTAATATGATAATAGCATACACAGTAGAAAAGAGAGAGCAATTCAACAGACCTTATTTTAAGAGCACAGTACACATCACGTTCAACGAACAATTCACTTTAAAAGATGTACAGAAATTAATGAAAAACAGAGAAAGAATTATAGCAGAATGCGAACAGGTGAACCTGGATAAAAAGCATTTAACAGTGGTATACTTTGTGAAAGATAGCGAAATTGCATCAAAGAAACTCCAGTCAAATATAGAAGAAACGCTAAAAGTAGCCAAGAAATATAAGATGAGAGTAATAATCGTGGTTACTCAAAAAGAAGAGGAGATTCCTAAATTCATAAGAGAAATGGAAATGAAATTGTACAACCTATTTACGTTGAACAGTGGAACACTTAAAATATCTGAGCTCATAAGGATGCACCTACAAATCAATGAAATGGCTCCAGTGGAAAGAATCATGGTAGAACCAAAGATTGTGATCAATATGTACTACCAAACAAGAACAATGGAGTTGTTAGGAATGAACGAAAATTTAGAAGAAACTGGCAACATATTTCTAAAGTGTAGTTTAAATGAGATGCCCGAAAATTTAGAGAAAATAGCAAGAGTATGGTCGGAGATCAAAGCAGACAAACCAATCCATGAAGAATGGCCGATGATCAACATAAGATCACCAACAAAGAAATACCACAAAATCATAGAAGCAATGTTGTATGAAATTAAACATGTGTACGAAATGGAAGCCAAACGAAATTTCAAAACTCAAATGTTCAAAGAAATTAATGCACCTGAAATTAGAGCAAGAACTGCGATATGGATACTAGCAATTGCATTAACAAGTAACAAAAAATTGGTACTGCCTATGATGAGGAAAAAGCAAAGACAAATAGCCAGACAAAAGAAATACGAAATAGCTATTGTACCTATTCCCACAAATATTAAACAATGGCTGCTGCAAAACATTGAAGTGTTACCTCTCTCCCCCACGAAAAAAGTGCAACAAAGGTTTGAAAAACACTTCACATGATTATTGATGCAACAACATACATTGGGAAGACTGAGTGTGATAGAACTCGCTAATAAGAGAGGCATTTGCCCAAGTGAAATTGATATACTAACTGATGAAACCAAGAAGTATATGTGGGGAGCAACTTCCAACATGAAATTACGAGCACTCAAATGTCAACAGTGGCTTACAACATGTAATCTAATGAGGGATATGGATACTAGCAATTGCATTAACAAGTAACAAAAAATTGGTACTGCCTATGATGAGGAAAAAGCAAAGACAAATAGCCAGACAAAAGAAATACGAAATAGCTATTGTACCTATTCCCACAAATATTAAACAATGGCTGCTGCAAAACATTGAAGTGTTACCTCTCTCCCCCACGAAAAAAAGTGCAACAAAGGTTTGAAAAACACTTCACATGATTATTGATGCAACAACATACATTGGGAAGACTGAGTGTGATAGAACTCGCTAATAAGAGAGGCATTTGCCCAAGTGAAATTGATATACTAACTGATGAAACCAAGAAGTATATGTGGGGAGCAACTTCCAACATGAAATTACGAGCACTCAAATGTCAACAGTGGCTTACAACATGTAATCTAATGAGAAGAGAACACGCAGATACACTACAAACAATAAAGTTAGTAGAAGAAAAGAAGGTACATGAGGTGATAACAAAGGAAATGTGCGTACACTAAAATCATAAAGCAATCAGAGATGATGTGAAAAGAAGGAAAAAACTGTCCTATTTAAATCATTGAAATGGTAAGCAAAAGTAAAGAGGAAATGGAGATCGAGGAAAGATTATTGCAATCCTAATACCCAAGGAGTAATTGATAAAGTTAATTTAGAAAAATGGGGCGAGCAAGAACCAAGTGAGCTGTCATGGTTGGATACTGATGACGAGAGATTATTGGTAGAGATTACTGTTAGAAGAGAACTTACAAACAACATAGTGCAAAGAATATTTGGTGAGGTATATGAACGTGAAACAAAATCATTAATCAAACTATTGTGCACAGAGGCATTTACATGGAAGGAAATTGATGAAATGTTGCAACCACAGAACCAAATAGTGGTAGACATTGAATGTATCACCTCAAAATGGTAATAAAACCTGAAACAGCGCAAAATTTGATGAAGAATGGATTAACAGATACATTTTGGGAGAACATTAAGAAAGCCAAAAACAATTACCCGGCTACATTTGGGATGGCGATGACTGCAGATATGCAAGGTACATATAAAGCCATAGAAGAAAAGACTATGACAATGCTTTTGAAATGTACGCTGCCACCAACAATCTTCATACCAATGTTGTTACCAACATGGAGATTAAAAGACAAAAAAGCAGCTAAGGCAATGTGGCATGAAGAAAATACTTATGTCAACAATCAACAAGCAGCAGAGAAGATTGTTAATGATGAGCAATATAAAAAATCTAAAGAGATCTTATTGAAAAACGATAACAAAGAGAGAATTTTTATAGAAGGACAAGTAACACCATATGATCTATACAGTGAAGGAGAACCAATGTGCAAGCAAATTCAGAAAGTCTGCAGTGAAACTGAAAAGCGAAACACACAGACAGTAATACTGTTCTCAGGAATTAACAACATTGTGTGGGGAGAATTATGGAGCTCACAATATTGGTATTACGATGTAATGCGATGTGTAGAAATTATTACTATGGTGAGACTGGGGAAAAATGAACCAGAAAACATCAGTGAAGAAGAAGTGATAGAAAATATAAGTGCTTTCTATGATGAAGCGTTGATATCGAAGTCATTAAGATCAACATATGAATTCTTTTATCCAAATACAACAATTCATCCCGATCTAGCACATACTAGCAGAATTGATGCAATCATGACACTAATGATAGCTATAAAAGGAATGAAACTATATCGAAAACATTATGAAATATTTAATGAGAAGTTTAATGAATTGAGAAGCATGTGTATGATATTGAAGTCTCTGAAGAACCCTTCGTTTCTCAGACACAAAAAGATGCTAACAACCAAAAAAGACGTAGTATTAAAAATTACTAAAGAAGAGCTTTATGAGAAAACTAGTTGGGAGATGAAAGAAGCAAATGATATTATTAAGAAGGCAGCTGAAATGGTACATGGAGAGTGAGTAGTCATCCTTATTTAGCTACGCTGGAGGGGGAGTGTGACATAATCCATCAAACTATCATGTGTGGTCAAGATGAGAGAAAGAATGGATGAAACCAAGACTAAAAATATTATAATGATTATAACAATTAATATGTAAACACATGATAGGATTGATTATTTGATTTTGTAAAATGTTTTGTGCAGTTATATTTAAATTATGCTTGACAGTATTTGACAAAACAATAGATGGCCAAACAGTGTACTCTAATTAATGCTGAGATTCCGTAATCATTAGCAGAACTATAAACTGAGGGAAAACTGTAAACAAGATTCGATTAAACAGGTGCTAGTTGAGTATTTGCTTATTTACTACAAAGTGCTATAAATATGCTTGAAATGATATAATTATTGATGAACGAATTTAGTTTGGATTTACTTTTCTCTTGTCAGGTTATTCTATATTCTAATGGAAAGCTAAATGTTCAAGCACTGGGGTAATTGTATGGTGGTTCCCACATCCGTTTAAAGGTATGCTGGAGCAGCCTCCTAATAGCTATTCCACAGCGGGGAGGGCGACAGCTGTAGTTACCTTTCAGTGCTATTAGGTTACGAATAGGTGTAGGAGTTTTTTTACTGTTTTCGCTTTCCTATTCATTGTTGCTTGCCTGTTATTATGATTGCAATTATTACGTTCTACATGTTAACTTCCCTATTGATGAACCTCAGTCAGTTATTGTGTTATAATACAATTGGTGATTTATTATTAACCTTATTTAGATCGTTATTTAAGTCAAGTTTTCCTATTACATTCATTATCCATTATTTAATAGTCAAAGCGAGTTGCTCATTGTTTCTTACAGTAGACCATTGGCCAACTCATATATCTATTTTCTTGCAGGTGGCATTGATTGTCTACATGTACCAAGGGCTATTATGTATTCCTATATATGTAGGGTTATTACATGTAAGGCTCAATAACAAGCTGCTCAAGCATCCCAGTTGCCATAATCAATTCCATATACAATTTCATAATAACAAAAACAATCAATGCACTAAATTCTTAAGTAGTCGCAAATCCCATCACACTGAGTTCACTATTCACATACCAATTCTTTCGATGGTTTCCACTCTAAAGAGGCAGCTTAATTTGTAGATGCAGCTGATTGGTGTGTTTCTGGAACCGCATGACAAACCTTCGAGTGTTGATCCTGTCTTCCATTCTCCATGTTTTACCGAAATGAGTTGTAGTGAGTTACGCTGTTAGAGAGGCTAAAGTATATTAAGTTAAGTTAATAAACCGAGCACTCATTGTGAAGGAGAGAATTAGGAGATTGTCAAACCTACTTAACGTGTTAACTAAGAAAAGCAATAAGTTTCTATGAATTCACTACGAAAAGTGGATTGGCATGATTCTACTTTACAATAACAAAGAGAAAATTTATTCACTTTTGAAGCTCTTGCGACTTGAAACAATTTTATAGTCCTTTCTTAGCAAAGGAGTTCTCAGTTGAATTTTCTATTGATTAAAAATTTATTATGCAAAGGAATTGGATAAACCTCTTTAAGAAGTTAAATTTTCATTGTAATTAAGATCATCATCCAAATTTTGACAAAATCTTGGTGCTTATTTCTGATCAACTATTTAATAAATAAAAACGGGCTCGTAGAGTCCCAGGTCCACATGGAGCACCGTGAGGATTATAAAACTATATAGGCTACTATAATAAAGAGAAACTTTGTGAATTCTTGAAACTCTTGGCAAAAATTTTAGTGGGTATATTCTCGTGGAAAAACAAACTTTTAAGGATTTTATTAATTTCTTAATGTGATTGAATCATATTAAGAAATTAATAATTGCTAATATTTTCTTGTGTTGAAATTTTTAGAAACTTTTAAGAATGATAAAATGATATTGTCATGATTTCAATTCATTTGCTGCATTAGCATTGGATATGCATTCTACACCGTATAAAACACTTGCATTTCACTGTGCCATGCCGTGCTCATGCCCAATTTTACAGAAATTTCCGTGTCATTGCCGTGCTCGTGCCAACACTAAAAACTTATGAAATATATTTTTAATTTGTTTTTCTAAATCTATTAGCTTGCATATTTGAAGTTTTGAAAACTTTGTTTATAGAACAATTTCATTCATAAAGGTTTATAATCAAAGATGCCTTTTACATTCAATGAAAAATTTATAGATTTTCGTGCGTACGTGACTTGTGCTTCATTTTTTTATAATTCGTGCTATACTGTATCATGCCCAAAAATCAAGCCACGGTTCCAACATTGATTGCTTAATAAAAAATTATACAATTAATGCACTACATATAAAATAATTGATACAATGCTTAGTTACATTCTCAAATTAACAATAATACACGTTATCAATTTGAATTTTTTAGTTATAAAACTTTGTATAAATAATGATTTACATGACAAAGAAAGCAAAAAGTGACAGCATTAAAAAATTGCAATTGCTTATTTCGCCACAATATGGCTACCAAACATGAAAATATTTTCTTGATGTGATTACTGTGTTCAAAGAGAAATTAACCCAGCGAGAACATAATGTGCTATTAAAACCACATTCTAGTTCAATTTCCAAGGTGGGTTGCATTTAATAGATTTAATTTCCACAGGTTGTCATGGAAACAGAGTTCCAATCACAATGTAAGTAAAGCATGCACTTAATGCGTGTGTTCAGATGCTACCCAGAGATTAAGTAAGCATATAATTTTAAACACTGAGCAGTTTGAGGTAAGTTATGAAAATTTACTTTAAATAAAACAGTCTTTACTATACTTTTAGAAATTTACTTTGATCTGGAACCTTTTCCCCAAGTTATACACGCCTCTACAAAGCTTTGATACGATCAATTCTAAAATTTCGAAGATGCAATAGCCAAATTTTTTGATTTCAAGAATATTTCATCACTTCTTTTAATGCATTCAATTCAATTTACTTATAATGTGCTGGGAACAGAGTTGATTGAATAATTTGAATAATTTCTTGATTAATATGTAAAATATTCCAATCAAATAAAAAGAATGGAAGACTTTCAAGGTGCAATTTAGGATGATGGCGTTGAACAAAACACCAATGATCTGCTTGTCCTTGATTTTGTACCATATAGACCGGATAACTTTATAATGCTTATTATTGGCAAAGAAAGTGGCCAAACTTCCATAAAAAACATTTGCCACAAATGGCTGGCGTGGTTCAATTTGCAACATTGGAAAACTGCGGTTACACATACTGTAGAAATTACATGGCACTAGCTGATGACGAACATTTCCTTCTTTTGCATTGTGCACCAAATGGTATTGCTGATAAATTCCTTCTTTTCAACGCATTTTCAGAAGAATTTAGTAGAAAGCACATAAATTTTTGTGATGAAGGTGAGATTGCTGCTATTAAATCACCTTACATTTACACAGATATATATATATATATATATTTTTATTTTTACACTAAGGGTGGACGCGTTTTTAAATACAACTTCAAAAAAGAATAATATACAAAATCACGTTTTAACTTACCAGATACAACAGATTTTATAGATATTAGCAATCATAGTATCATTGCTTTTAGTGGACTGTTTTTAAAAGGAGTTTATATTTGTTCCTTGGAGGATGGTAATATTTTGGATCATGTAGGAGACGAAAAATGCTATGCTGGAATTTACTTTATCAAATCTTTGGATTCTGAAATTTTGGCAGCATGCTCAAATAATTCAATGGAATTGTATAAGCTTAACCTCTCTAACAAAACTTGGAGTGGACCTGTGGATACATTTGCTGATATGCCTAATCAATTATATTTTACTGATGAAAACTTTACCACCCATCTAATCACCAATTGCTACAATGCTGTTTTTGAAATATTTGGTATTTTTAATCAAAGAGATTTGCAAAAATTTGAAGAAAAATTACGATTTAATGGACGATGCATTGATGCAGTATGGTTTTTTTAGAACCCAAATGTTATATTGCTTTTATAGAAAAGGATGGGATATACCACTTGATTAAATTTATTAATGGGGGTGGAGAAATACATATGAATATGCGAGCTATTCCATTTAATCACCAAATGGTGGGAAAATGCATGTCATTGCTAGAGGATTCTACAATTCTGTTAAAGTCCTCAAAATAGAAAGTTTATCAGCATTGATGTAGATTTTCAATTTGTTAGGGAACCTGATTTTATTTCAACGTTTGAAAATCAGCTGTGTTTGACTTACATATTACTCATGTGTTCATCTAAAAAATCATTGTTCTTTTACTTAAAAGGAAATTGTATTTTGAAATATGATTATTCAACTATGAAGCGCTTAGAAGAACCATTGGACTTGTTTTAAACTTAATATTTTAGAAAAAAATTGTCAAATTTTTTTGTTTTAATAATGTAGTACATGACCCATTAGTAATTCTTATGTGTTGTTAACCTTTGGAACCCATAAATTTTCAAATAAACTTAGATATGGTTTGTAAAGCTTTAGATATGATTACGCCTAGGAGATGTGGTTTAGATGATATACCTGCTAAATTTATATATGAATTTCGAAATGAACTTTCCATTCATATCTTAAATCTTTTTAAAAATTGCATACCAAATTAACAATCTTAGTAAACTATAAAAAACATTAAATATTTACCAAGTTTGCTTCATCCAGAGATGTAACTAGGATTTTTAATAAACTTAGAACAAGGTCAACATGTATTCAACTGCATTTATTCTTACATTGTACTAATTTCTGATTTTGGAGGCAAATAAACGAAAGCATAAAAATGCTGAGCTTTTTAATAGGTAACACATTGTTTCAATCTAAACAACAATTTTGTGAAAAGCGTAATCTATCTTAAAAAGCTATGACTTTCAATTAGGGTTAGGAAAAAATATTAGTAGTGACTAAGTCATTTGCTTTCAAAAGTTGATATATCAAATACTCATTTTAATTTGTTTTGCATGTAAGTTTCAAATATATTTTATGATAAAAAGCAGACAATGTACAAAAAGAGAATGAACATGTGCACTACTTCCATTCAATTTCTAAATGTAGAAATAGTAGCAATTTTATTGTTTTTTCTTTAATCTTTGAGGGAAAGTATTTGAAAATTTGAAACTAGACTGAACGTAGATTTTGTAGTGTATCACTGCGTTTGAGTTATGTTCGGACATTGGTATATTAATTTGGGGGTATATAATAGATATGGTTAATCTNCCACAGGATTGAACATTACCCCAAATTTAAAGTTTTAAGTACTTTAGTTTTGAATTAACTAATAATGAAGAATGGGGGGGGGTTAACTTGTTTTAAACTTAATATTTTAGAAAACAATTGTCTTTTTTTTTGTTTTAATAATGTAGTACATGACCCATTAGTAATTCTTATGTGTTGTTAACCTTTGGAACCCATAAATTTTATGTTACTGAATTTATAAAATCTACTGCAAAACAATAAATAATAAATAACATTTTCTTCAACATGACATTAATAATACAAAATACTAAATTAAGTTTGAGTAACCAGTTATTGAAGATTTATAGCGGTTATCAAGATTTTTTGGTAGGGATAAAATCCCATTTGCCTCTAAAGTGAATGTATATTAATGACCAACCCCAATTCCATTGGAAATTTTTCCATATCTGTGATTGTTTCCCCAAACACTATTTAAACGCTTATTATTCACAAATTTGAAGATATGTAAATTCTAAGAACATCAATAGATAGAGACCTGTCTCTTTATTTGATTTAAATTCGCAACATGGCTTTGTCACGATACGTGTAGCTGTTGTTGCCATGAGCATTAGACTGCATCATTATCAGAGCACTAGGTATGGAAAGAATTTGAATATTTTTACAAAAAACGGATTTTTCGCTGGAAAGCAAATCTTCATCTTTGCATTAGCGGATAAAATTGTTCAAAGCTGTAGACAAATCGATGTGTTATTTAAGAGTAACACTAGTAGAAATAACGTTAAATATCATGTTTAATTTGAATTGTCATTTGGCATTTTTACCTAACAAAAGTGTCTTCATGGTGTTGATTCAACGTCATTATTAACATATTGATGAATATTTCTTGCTGAGTCGTATAATTGACAGAAGTAAATTTCCACAAATAGAAGTTATGTTAAATTTTATGTTTAACATTTCTAAGTAAATCGTAAATGCATAAGTTGAAATTATAAATGATATATTCATTAAAAAAGGTCTTTGAGGCGGACCTTTGGCAAAAAACGCTAAATAGTCTACTCTCTTGCACAAGTGTGTTTGGTACTGTCGGTCAACTTCCAGCTCTGATGTTAATAGAGATTGTTATTAAACATTTTCATACAATATTACTTATTTTAAGTTTTCTAATTGTTTACCTATAATATCAAACAATCCATCGGTCTTTCACTATTTATATCACATTTTAGGTCATTAGGCTTGGTTTCTCTCAATTAGCTTTCTCATGTTTTAATTCTGTTGTAAATGTATAAAATATTAACTCAGTTATATATATATATATATATATATATATATAGGTTAGACTAACTAGAGTATTATCTTTAATTATAACTCGTATATATATATATATATATATATATATATATTTGTTTTGCTATTATTTGTAAAACATTCGATCTGCTTTTGTTCGATATTTGATGAACCTAGTACTAATATATTTTGAAAAAATGCAAGTGCGTTTCCGAATAATGTAAAAGCAAGTATGCGATAATTGTAGTAACGGCTTGTGCATGCAGAGCTAGGCAAGCAAATATTTTTAAGTAACTAAATTAGTATAAATAATAAACCATGAAAAATTTATTTATATATGAAATCCATGTGGCGATTTCTTTCAGAAAGATATTTGTAATATTAGTATTATAAAAATAAGATTAATCTTGCAGGTCATTGATAAAACATTTTCAAGAAAAATTTTTAATAATTTCTGTAGTTTTTTCTCCTTTAATCACTTCTTCTTGAATTTGTTTGATTTTTCTTTGAACAGAAAACGATCGTTCTGCTGACTCTACTTCAAAATCAAATAGTTTGTAGTAAATCAAATATTTACAAACTTCATGTATATCAGTCGAAAGATAATGAATTTCGAAAAAATCAAATACGAATTTTGTCGATTTACAATTAGAGCCATGCCCATGATATCAAAATTGAGATTAATTATAAAGTTTTCAAGATTGTGAAAATTAGAGTAGAAATTTTGAACAAAAAGGGACACTGAGGGTAATCACATTTAAATTGTCAACGTTTTTAAAATTTAATAATTCAATAAGACTGCATTTGCAATGGGATGTGAAATTTATAAGAATATTTATAAACAATCTGTGGGGTAAAAAATGCGAAAAAATCATTATTTATGATATATATTCTGTTTCCGGCACTGCTTGAATAGAGAAATGTTTCTGATCAGGGCTTTCGAATATTTGGAATATTAAGAACTTGAATTCAAATAAGCTTTTAAATATTGATCAGAAAATTCGGAAGAAAAATCATCAAAACTTGAACTCAAGCTCTATCGAAAATCCACTCAAAAATACTTAAAGTTTTTTAAAATTTCCTTTAACAATCGCAAATTATGTTTGCTCTCGTCGAGAACGGTCGGGTCTCGAGCGCGCTCTCTGATTCGATGCGCAATGATTTGTTTGGCGGCGCTACATCCCTGGACGCAGCAATTCAATTTATTGAAAACAAGAAGAAAACGCCCCTCCATCAGATGTTTGCAAAGCTAAACAAAGACACTGCAGCAGAAGCCCTTCTTTTTCTATTCAAGAATTCGCTCTGTTCTCTCTCTGATGCTTCAACTCAATGTCCGTCGGAAAATCAAAGTCAAACAACTGTTCCCTCAATCTCATCGAATGCTAAATCTGTACCTTCAGAATCTTCCTCATCGTTTACCTATCACTCTTTTCCAACTCCTTCACCAACACCAGAGAAGCACTTGATTGAAAATACTTCGTCATTTTACTCACCTTCTCTTTCAAATAAGAAACCTGCAACTCCCAAAAAACCTCTTCCAAAAGCTCACAAATCGATCAAACCTGGTACATCTACTCTAGTCATTGGCGCCAGCATCCTAAAGCACATCAGATCACACAACCTTCTCTCAAATCAAGTCACGTCTGTACACTCCTATTCTGGACACGACACAAAGCAGCTTACAAACAAGATCGCGCAATATCCTAAAAGACATATAAACTCCATCGTAATCAACACTTGTCTCATTGATGCTCTAAACACCTCAAACACCGAAATCTTCAAGGCAAAGTTAAAGGTTCTCATCGATCAAATCTATCATAAGTTCACGCCACGATATATCCACTTTCTTGAAATCACGCCTGTATGTCACGACTCCAATCTTCGAAGAAATCACGTCATCAAGCAGTTCAATGAAATCATCAAGAGTCTATCTGCAAGCAACATCGTTATCTCAGTAATTCCTGTCTTCAACAGATTTCTTCTTTCACCTCGCATCGTAAACTCTGATCTACTGGCTCGCGACAGAATTCATCTCTCTCGCTCTGGTGTATCCTGCATGACCCACATACTTCAAAATTCTCTTTCTACTCGGCTATATGTACACCAATCGTTCCGTAAGGCAACCATAACATATTCTCAAGCTGTCTCTGCCTCAACACGTCGCCCTCCTCTGTTACCTACACCTGCTCTTCACTCAGCATCTCAACCACAAACTTTTTAATGTTCAGGTACTTTTGTTATTATTTTATATTTTTCCAAATTATTGTCAATTTACTTAAAGGGCAACTCAATATATCATTCCATGAATCCCTAAAATCCTTGAAATACCAAAAGTCTAGAATTACTAGAGTGTATTCTAATTATTACGCAATCAAAATCTACAATTTAACATTGGGTCATCTACGAGTTCTAGCTACACTCAAATTGATTTTATCAGGAGATATTGAAACAAATCCTGGACCTATTTTTAATCAAGATAAAATTAGCGATGCTTTAGCTAACTACAATCAAAACCTAAAATTTTTGTACCTAAATGCTAGAAGTTTAAGTGCACACCGCACAGAATTTCTGAATCTTGTAAATTTAGTAGGGAATAATGCAATATATCTAATTACGGAAACCTGGTTAAATGACTCTGATAACATAGAAGCTCTATATAATCCAGATTGCAATTATTTTAACTTATTCTTCAAAAATAGATCAAAAAGAGGCGGTGGTTTGATTATCTTAATTCCAAAATTCCTAAAAGCAAAACGTAGAGAAGACTTAGAATCGGATCATCAGTTTTTTGAGACACTATGGATTGAAATTAAACAAGTATCGAACTCATGTAGTAATGAATTACTAAATGTTTGCTATAATCCAAACAAGAATTTTTCATCTGAATTTTGCAATCACAAAATTGATGAAATAGACAGTGCTATTCTGGAGAATAAATTTATTAACATCTTCGGTGATTTCAATATTAATTACTTCAATTATTCTGAATCCGCAAGGATTGATCGCATTTGCAATATTTTCGATTTAAAACTAGTTAATAATACCATTTCGACTAGGCATTCCAATCTACTTGACTATTTTATAACTGATAGTTCTAATAAATATCGAAGTTTTATATTTGAATCATTCAGTGATCATAATGTTTGCGTCTATATTAGTAATTACAAGTTAAATTCGAATAAGAAAAAAGTAATATATTCAAGGAACTTTCGTAAATTTAATGAAAATATTTTCATAAGTTTGTTGAAGAACATTCCGTTCGAACGCATCTATACATTCAATAACGGCGAAACCATGCTTAAATTCATAATTTCTGAAATCACTCATGCATTAAATCGCGTAGCCCCGGTAAAAATCCAGGTAATTAACACCAAATCAGGCCCTGCGGTTAATCAACCGCGTGACTCCGACTTAATTAAGCGGCATGTCGCCATCAAGAATCGGCTGTTTGAGATTGCAAAATCCGACCCAATTAAGATTAATTGGACAAACTATGATAACGCCAAGAAATTAATCACAAAATACCGCAAATCGGCTTTTGAGTCTAAAACTAGACTATACTTCAAACAGCTGGATAAATCTAGCCAAAAATGGAATTTTTTGAATAAAAGTATTGGAAAAACTAAAGGTTTATCTGTAAACGTTGAAGAAATTAAGTACGATAATAAGATATATAAGAATAAGAAAGATATTGCAATTATTTTCAACAAAACTTTTGAAAGAATGGGTAAATTTAACTTTGAGAGTGAAACTAGCAATAGCCAACCGATAAAAATTGTGAAAAGGGTAAATTCTGAATTTACTTTTAGTTTAATATCATACTATGATTTGAAACAAGCGGTAAGAAATCTTGATAGTAATAAATCGTGTGGCTCTAGCCATTTGCCATACTGGGTAATTAAAAACTATTTTGGCATTTTTGGACAATATCTTCTTGTAGCATTTAATCAATGCATTATCGAGAATAACTTTCCTGTTATCTTAAAAAATTCTGATATCTCACCTGTTTATAAAAAAGGAGATCCTTCCAACCCAAACAATTATCGACCCATCAGTATTACACATCCCTTTGCTAAAATCTTTGAGAAGCTCTTAGCTAAGCAAATTTACGCTTTTCTCAATGACAATAGCATTCTATCAGATAACCAATTTGGATTTAGGCCTAAGTATAGTACAACCGACGCAATATTATCTATTACAGAAAAAATTAAATCAAATCTGAATAACAATTTGTCGACATCTATTGCCTTATTGGATCTTAGTAAAGCTTTTAATTCAATGAATTTTAATATTTTAGAAAGCAAATTAGAAAATCAAGGTTTCAGTGAAAGTGCCAAAAATCTCATTATGAATTTCTTAAGTAACCGAAGACAACGGGTAAAAATTAACAACACTTATTCTGATTATATTACTACTAATCTAGGTGTTCCTCAAGGAACAGTATTAGGGCCCATTTTATTCGCATTGTATGTCAATGATATATCGAATACTTTAAAAAACGGAACGATCTATCAATATGCGGATGATACATGTATATTAAGAGAAGCAAAAAATCCATATGACGCAACCAAACTCTTAACAAAAGATATTGAAAATCTTATTAGGTATTTTAATAGAAACAAGTTAAAAGTTAATCCTGATAAAACACAATTTATTATTTTCACACCAAAGCAATACCAAAAAAGTTCTAATATCAAAATTAAAGTAGGAGATAATGAAATTAAGCAAAGCAATTCTATTAATTATCTTGGTGTAGTAATTGATAGAGATTTACGTTTTACTGAATTTTTTTCATCAAAATGTAGGAAAATGGCCTCTGGTATTAAATATTTATATCATTTGCGCAATGTAGGGCAGTCCTTTCAATCACAAATGCTTAACTCTTTTGTGCTAAGTAACTTTAACTATTGTTGTTTTTTATTCCAAAATATCACAACAAATAATCGATCATCACTAGCAAAAATATTCAATTGGGCAATAAGAACTCTGAATTATATTGATAAGCATAAATCAGTGAGCACTTTTATAAAAGGTGGCAATGTTCTTTCACCATTGTACTTTATCGAATATCAAACTCTTTGTATGATACACAAGTATGTACACAATTCAAAATCTAAACACTTTTTAAGCAATTATATCAAAACCAGTGATAGAAACCACAATTTGCATAGTAGTATTAATCGTCCAGATTCATTTTCATTTAAAGCTTCTAGATTATGGAATGACTTAAATCTCGAAATAAAAAAGGAACAAAATTATAAACATTTCAGAAGAAAAATTAAAAAAATTTTATTATCCAAACAATCACTATTAGGAATATCAAACAAATTAAGCGCATGGACAGATTTCATTTAACATTTGAAATTTACGCCCTTTAAGTAAGTGTGCATATTATTAATTTTGTAAATATACATGCATATTAGTTTGTAGAATTTGTTTGTTTGTTTTGTTTATTTTAGCAATAAATTTGCTTGATTCTTAATAACTATTTTTACCTTAAAATAAATGTTTTTACCCTAAAAATGTCAAAATTAGAAAAAACTCATTGAACTTGCATATTCCTTAAAAGATACTCAAACTCTGTCCAAGTAATTTGAACTCGACTCAAAAACCCTGTTTCGGAGTGATATTTAAATCAGAGGTGCCGATTATGGTATGGCACCTTACCATTATGTACCGTATTGTAGATACCATAATGGTACTGCAGGAAATAGTTTTTGGCCATTTTTGAATGCTAAATTTAAAAATATGGCCATATGTTAATTCACAAAGTTATTGTTAAATATGCAGAATTTATACAGCGAGTTTCAATAAAATTGTTACAATTAGTGCAATATATCTTATATTTATAATAATTGAATGGATGAATATGTATTTAACTAATTGTTTTGAACAAAAAACAATATTTTTATAAGATAACAGCTTTTAAGGGTGTTGCCAAACTTTAGTTAACAGCTTCAGTAGAATATAAACATATACTAAAGATGAAGTTATTTCCCATTTGTAATAGTAGATTGCAAACACATGCACAAACGATCAAATAGTTTCCCATTTTCAATGTGCTCATAATTTAGCGTGTTGCATTCGAAAAAAATGCAAACAATTGATTTATTTTAAAATGAATTCTAAATCATGACCAGTATGCAATCCAATGAATTACTTATGATATCAGTAAAATTTAATGTTACACAAATATGGTTGTCATTTAATTGTAGGTTGCAATAGGAAACCCTATTAGATGTTTAATACATTCATAAACTTTAAACAAACCATATGTTTGAGTTTTTAGTATTTTAGGAACGAAATATGTAATAAATGTGATCATCATACATTGGTAACATGATTTTTATTCACAATTTTAGCATAGCACACTCCTTAATTTAACCATTTTATATTGTAAGCAGATTCAAAGCATGGTAACACCTAAGGGAAAAGAGTGTATAGAATCACAACGAAATCAAATCAATTACTGTAGATGATAGATTTGGTATTTATTTTTTCTAAATATTATAAATCCCTATAATAATTTGATGCTTGATGTACATTTGACTATCTTTCATCATATTTTACATAATTGACATTATGGCCACGAAATTTGAAATATGGCCATTATGGATAGCAAAACAATTTCACCATGCCCTACATGACCATACCATAAACAGCAGCACTGATTTAAATAATAAAAATTTGAGGTCAATCCATCTATTACGTTTTCCGTAAAGTTGCTATCAGACAAACAGACAAACAATCCAACGCTACCAAAAACATAACTTCATTGGCGAAGGTAAATATCATATTTACTATTGGATTATTGTATTGAATGAAAATATTTTCCGGGGTTCTTTTACAAGAGTGTTTCAGTTTGAAGCAAAGAAGAGACTGCTTGCTTTGCTAGCTAAATCTTGAAGAAAACGGATATAATTTAAAATCATTTGAGCAACCATAGGTAGAGCATTGGGGCATGTACTTGCTGTAGCGCAATCATTTAATTTTTTTTATTAAATTCAAATCATAAAGAATTTTGACCTATAATATTCCATTCATATTATTACGTGATTCTTGAATGTTATTTTATTGAAAACTAACAATTTACGATTTGTACATTTGTATAGATATAAATTCATACAATTAAGAATGAAATTCATTTATTAAAAACTTACTGAGCAAGCAATGCTTGCCTTGCTTACACATAGTAGCCGCCTATAAATGATTGTATAGCTGTAATATTACTGATTTTAACTTCTTAGACTCTGTTTATTATGACTGAATATTTCACTTATGTTTAATTTAGCATTAATTAAATTTTGTACTCAGTGTTTAGCACTTAATTGATTCATTTCATTAACATAAATGATAAAACTCTGCTTGATCAGAAAAGAAAACCTCTGTTAGCAATAAGGAATGAGCATGTTTAAATTAATATCTATTATTTATGCTACTTTCATTCTTGATTAAACATTTAGTAATTCATAAGTTGAAATAGTCAAGTGAATTAAAAGCATTTGTAAGAAATTTCAAAGAATTTCAACATCCACACTAAATATTACCATGTCTTTTATTTTTCCAAACAATTAATTATTAATTACATAAAAGAAATATGCTAATGGAAGTACTCGAATATTTAGGATTATTGTCTATTGTAATTATTGCACGTGATTTAACATACATGCTTCAAATTACCAGTTTATAAAAAAACATGTCACTGTGAAATATCATTAAAAAATTGAAAATTCATTAGTTGAGCATTATACTTTCGATTTTCAACACACTATTGTGTTTTTGTATGTATTATATATATATATATATATATATATATGTGTATTGTCAATACGCAACAAAGAAACTGGTTTTCCTCAATAATGTCTGCATAGAAACACCCTCAAGTATGTGCTTTGCATCAGATGATATAATTGCGATTCATTGTGCTTCATTAATAACTCTTTATGATTTTCAATCAGGAATAGACATTGCTAGTGGATGTTTTGAAGAGAATTTGTAGGAAATTTGTGATTGAATTTTTCATGTTTATTACAATAATTATTCAAAAAACGAATTCCTTCTATATTTAATTGTATACGACAGCATATCACCAGGAAGTCATTTTTTAAGTGAAAGAATAGAAAGTACTAGCGTGTACACTTCGGATCTAAGAGAAATTATATATGATTATAAAAAAGATTTACTCTATACTTGGAGTATAAATTCATTTGGAAAATTTTTCAAATAAATAATGATGGCACCCTGAGAAACAGTATTGATCTATCTGAATATAATTTTGGATATGAATGTTATGGCTGTGCATTGCTATCAAGTGGTAAAGTGTCCATACATTGTGGCCACAATGTCAATTATGTAAAAGATGATGAATGATAGTCACACGTACATCATGCATCAAATTATTATAGGGAATACTGCAGTTTGCTCTACCAAAAATTTTTCAAATAATTTTGAAATGTCATTTTCCTCCCATCATTTTTTCAAATATTAATTAAAATATATTATATTTGATGTTCTTGAGAATATAGTTCTCAGATTTTTTCTACACTCTAGACTTATTAATTATATTCATTGTGTAGAATCTCGCCAACCTTCATACTAGTAAGTCTTAGCTTAATTTAGGAGCTGCTGTAACAATTGTTTCCTCCTTATACAGTATGGTAGGTGACAGACTCCAGTATCTGTCTCTATTCTTTCTGTTCTATGGTTTAGCCGTTACATGATTAAACTATTATCTCATCAACTAATATTGATACGAAACTAACGACTATGGTTTTAGATCCAAGACACGAGACAGAGTGTACAAAGTACAGGGTACGCTTACCCGACCTGCAACAAAGCACAAAAGAGGAATTGAAGAACTACGCTACAACGAGTATTTCCATACGAAACTGACACATCGATAGAGACACCAACCACAATTCGGATGACTCAGTGTAATGGAAGTGTGTGTGGGAGTACGATAGTGATAATGTGTGATACCTTATTAATTTAGTGTATTGATTGTTCTTGTTATCAATGAAGTTGTTTAATAAAGGAATCTCGCAACCGGGATGCAATAGCTTGTTATGAGTTCGTACATATAATAACCTTACATATAAATAATTACATGCCAACCTAGAGTACATATGAACAATCAATACGGTCCAGGCAAAAGGAATGAATCGATAGTCCGTCAGTCCACTAGTAATCATACGTAATAAACTCTGTTCGATATAATACAAACAAATAATGAAGTTTCCTAATGTAGCTAGATGTAATAGCATAATGTAATAAAGATGGTAATATTGACAACGAACGATAGGAAAGCTAATACGAGTAAAAACCCCTATTCTTACACCTAACCTAAGAGCATCTCGGGTAAGCACCAGCTATACACGATGCACCCGTTAAATGGAGTCGTGAACCACTGTCTAGAATACCCGAGAGCTCGAACGTTTAGCTTTCCATTGTATTAAATAAAATAACCTGATACAAAAACGTAAAGTAAATCCAGTAAATTAACTTCATCACCAAAATGATCAATTACACAATTTTTATAGTGAAAAATTAACAAACAATCAAATATTTGACTAGTACCTGCTATTTCCAGTTGTTTACAATTTCAAACGCTTTAAATTTCTTTCGTCTGCTGATTACGCACTTCTGCCTTAATTAGCAATTGCGATTTAGGTCTAGTGCCTTTTTGCCAAATTAATTAATATCAAAAATTACTGCACTATAAATTTACAAATAACTAATTAATCTTAATCATGTGTTTTTACAATTAATATTTTATTTTAATATTCAGTCTTAGTTTCTTCTTCTTTTTTCTTAGTTTGACCACACATGATTAGATTACGATTATGTTACAGTACACAGAATGCATTGCAATATTGAGAAAACAGGGATGTAGGAAGGGGGGGGGAGATCCATTACAAAAAAGAATTGTATCATATATTGAAAATTTTTATAAATATTTATATATAAAACTAGAACACTATATTGAACCACTGATCTTCACAATTTATTTCTGCAATGAAGAATAGAATAACTTTGATTTTTATCACTAGACTCAATTTTACCATTGTGAATTTAAATTTTCATCTAATTTTTTAATGAAAAATATATTTTTATCCTATGCCATTGTGAATGGTAATTAAAAGTTAAAAAATTTAATATATTCTAAATTTTATTGTATGAATTTATTCAGAAAATTTGGAAACATTAAGAGTGAAAGTTTGTAAAAATCCTTTTACATCACTGATTTTGAAGTAAATTCATTCGAAGTAATGGAATTTTAGCAATATTTGAGTGGTCTATTTTTCAAGACAACGGAATACATTTAAGCAAAAATTTAAAAATAAAGTAATTTTGTTCAAACTGCATTCGATTTTTTCACTATAATTTACATAGCATGATTATTTATGGAGATAGTTTTTAGGGTACCCCTTTACAAGAATATAGGATGAAAACTATATTTTTCATTAAAAAATTACATGAAAATTGAGCTCAGTGATAAAAATCATAGTATTGTATTCCTCATTGCAGAAATAAATTGTGAAGATGAGTGCTTCAATACTTATGGCAGATATATGTATATATATATATATATGTATACATATATATATATATATATATATATATATATATATATATAATATATATAGCTTTCTAAGAATTGGGTGTAAATCAATATTCAAAAGTGTAGAACTAAGACGATCTCATTATTTTACGATTTGGATGTACAATAATAAATTTGAAATTTCTGTATTTAACTATTTGTGAAGAGAACAAACTTTGAATTAATCGAATATAGAAACACATTGTTATGAGCAAGTTGTCTATAATTGGTTTTGGTGGAGCTCGATCGAAGGCGGAACTAATGAAATAAGTAAAGATGATTTGATGATTAATCGTCTGTGATTTATGTAGTTAACCCTGTAGCGCCCCATGTTGCAAATATGCAACACCAACTTTGGGGAGTAGGACAGATGGTTGTACAGTGATATGTTATTTTTTTTCATTTCTAGTGGATTCCTCTATAACCCAGTGTTGCAAATATGCAATGTTCTGTTCTGGTACTGATTATTTTTTTAAAATTTCACCCTTCAGTAAAGTAGCAGTTCCTATGTTATGTGAAGTTGATATATGTCTCTACATTGGACCTCTGAATGAAAATTACTTGGTGGATGATCGGTTTTTTGCGTATTATTTTTGAATCAGTTTTACTTCAGGCATTTTCTTGCCAGAAGCTCTCAAGGTTTGTAACAAAATCTTTCACTAGTTGCAAATATGCAACATCGGTGTTGTTGCACATATGCAACAACGGGTTTTAAATTGAGTAATAGCTCCTACGTGCATTCAAGCATGCGATTTCAGTGTTTTTCTCCATTGCTCTTAAGCTGCGGCCAGAGCAGACACAATACGTTCTCTCCATTTTCTCTGAAGAGTGAGTTTTGCGCGCTCGTTTCTTTATGAATTACCAAAATGTTGCAATGACAATCCGACGAAGCAATGTATGTGACCGCTAAAGTAAAGCACACAGGGCGCAAAATTAACTCTTCGGAGCAAACGGAGAGCACGTATTGTGTCTGGCCACAGCTTTAGTGTTTTGGTTTCTATGATTATTAATAGTAAGTTGCATTTCAGCCGCAAGTAACCTTTGCGCCATTCTCTGCTAACATTCTTGTCAGGTTTTGTCACCAACATTCCAGTGCTTGCGCAATC
>CABFPE010001156.1:39037-51393 GCA_900660155.1 Hofstenia miamia | reverse complement strand
TAGTTAGTGTGAAAAAGATTTGGGTTGATCAGGGAACAGAATTTAAAGGAGTATTTAATGATTTCTGTAATAGAAATAATATAACAGTGTATAGCACAAATTCAAACGTGAAAGCCATGTGTGTGGAAAGAGCAATAAGGAGTTTGGATATAGATAAACTTCAACAAATTGTTGGTGTCTTAAATTCCAGAGTAAATTGTACAATAGGCATGTCTCCAAATTCTGTAAGAAAAACATGTACCATACTTGGTTGGAAAACTAATTACCATTAGTAATAAGCATTACTGACCAGCTTTGTTTGACCTTGATAATCTGGTAAGAATTTCAAAATCCAAATACACATTTTGAAAAGGCTATTTACCACAATTTCAAATGGAGGTTTTTAAAATAATCAAAGTTTTTCCCACAATCCCCATTACATTTGAACTAAAGGCAAATAGTGATGATTGTGGTGAAATAATTAAAGGAAAATTCTACCAATGGGAATTGATTAGAGTAATTAGGAAGCATGCATGGACAAGAATAGAATAGTATAAATAACCTATACATGTAATTGTCAAATCATTCAGCATGGAGTAATATTATAGTGAACAAGTGAGTGGTAGAAACCCTACAGTAATAACTCATCAAAAAGGCTTTGGAGTTATTACCACACTTGGGCGGGTTGTCATACTGCTAGCATTGAAAAAAATTCCACCCTTGAAAAATGTATAAAGCAATATCAGTAATGAGATATTGGATGAATCAATTTCAGATTTAGACAACATAGTCTCTGGCAAAATGTTTTAAATCAAAGAATTGCCAATGTAGCAAAAACACAGTCAGGAATCAATTTAATAAATGACATAGGAATTGTGAAAAAAGTGGTAACAGCTTCTCTGAGCCAAGGAGGATAACAGAAAAATTAAAACAAAATGCGGAATTAAACAATTTAGAGTTTCCAGTGCAAAAAAACAACATAAACCTAGTCCACCCAAAGTGAAAAAGAAACCCATCATAAAGAAAACTGTGATTTTTAACAATTTGGTATAAATAGCTGTACACATTGACAATTGATATTAGTTTGATATCTGTCATGACCAGTTTCACTCATTCTTGCTTGGATATTTTTGAACCTGATATGGTGTTGGTAAACTTTAATGGAGGTAGTACACAGGAATATTTCCCAACTTCTGGTTTTAATGGACCATTGATTGAATTTAATTTCAGGTTGGAGCAAAATGAGTACATTGATTTGCAGAGTATACATCTTGGTTTTTCAGTAAAAATTGTATGCAAAACTGATGGTGGGAACCTAGTTTGTAATGACGCAGATGATACAAAACAAGATCAATTTTGTTTAACAAATAACGCCTTACACTCATTATTAAGTGATTATAGTTTATATGCAAATGGTGTTTTACTGCACACAGGTGATGTGGGATGGCTACATATGCTTATGATCACCAATGACTATCCATAAGTGTGACCAACAAGACTTCAATACTAATATCAAGTGGGTATTATTATGAGAAACACCCAGATAAACTGATAAAAGACAGTGATGAAAAAGTTTGTCAGTATATACATAGAGTGCTAAACATTGAAAGCCAGGTGGCAAGCCTCTATGGCCCCTTGTAATTGAGTTTTTCCAATGTGAAAAATTACTAGTACCCAGTGTTGATATTTGGCTAAAGCTTTTAATAATAATAATAATAATAATAATAATATTTATTTAATTCTTTTGTTTTTTTTACAAATCAAGTTATTAACACTTATGAAGACTTAAAACAATAAATATAAATTAACTTGGTTCTGAAAAAATACTTTGTCTTGGTTTCAAAAGTTTATTGTCCTTGATGATATAAATAGTTGGTTTTCATTGTTCAATAGCTTTGTCATAGTTTTTGACTTTGTCCTATAATTTGATAAGTATTTGGATCTTCTTTGTTTTATTGAAATTTTTAATGATTTTTTAAATTTATTGAAATTTCGTTCTTCTTTAATATCTGGAGGGAGTTTTTTCCATAAATCAATTGTAAAATTGGTAAATAATTTTTCAAAGATTTTTTTTAGTTTGATTTTGTGCTAAGTCTTAGTTTGCTTGTGCATATTTTTCTGTAATTCTACTAAAGGTCTTTTCCAAAATAGTAAGAGGCAATTTAATTTTATAAGGTATTCTAATGATTTGATATTATGTTTTTCTAATATTTTACTTTGATCGTTTTTACTACAGATTGTATTAATTAAAAACTTTCTTAAGTTTTTTAAATATTTTCTTGGTAACATTGGTAAATAAAAAAGAAGAATATGAAAAATGTGACGTATAGGAGATCTTAGTAGTACAATCCTCCAATTCATTGGTAATATATGTTGAATCTTAGTTAGCAATTTAACTCCATGGGCCATTTTCTTCGTAGTTGCATTGATCTGATCTGTNTAAGAGGCAATTTAATTTTAATAGGTATTCTAATGATTCAATATTATGTTTTTCAAATATTTTACTTTGATTGTTTTTACTACAGATTGTATTAATTGCCCAATTAAAAACTTTCTTAAGTTTTTTAAGTATTTTCTTGGTAACATTGGTAAATAAAAAAGAAGAATATGAAAAATGTGACAGTATAAGAGATCTTAGTAGTACAATCCTCCAATTCATTGGTAATATATGTTGAATCTTAGTTAGCAATTTAACTCCATGGGCCATTTTCTTTGTAGTTGCATTGATCTGATCTGTAAATTTAAGTTCATTGTCAATTTCAATACCAAGATATTTAATTTTGTTAGTTTCATGAATGATATTTTTTCAATATATATTGATTCTAATGGTTCAATTTTTCCATTTTTATTCTTTATAATCATAAATGTAGTTTTCTCAATATTTAATTTCATCATATTCTGTTCAAAAAATTTCTTTACTTTAATTATATGTTCTTGTAAAATCTTTATTTTGGATGTATATAATAGAATTGAATGCATTTGCTTCCAATGAAGTTAGGAATATCATTTACATATAGATTGAATAATAGTGGTCCTAAAACTGATCCTTGTGGTACTCCATTATTTACTAATATTTGTTTTGACGATAGATTGTTTACTTTCACGTATTGTGAACGATCAAATATATATGATTTTAGAAATTGGATTGATGAATCACTAAAATTATAAATTTCTCTTAGTTTTTTAATTAGTAAATCATGATTAATTGAATTAAAGGCCTTTAATATACCAAGTGAAGCAATATAAACTTTTTCATCTTTGTCTAATTTTCTACACCAGTCATTTATTGTTTCAATTAATGCATAATTTGTTGATAATCATTTTCTAAAACCAAATTGCTATTTGCTTAAAAGTTTATTCTCTTCAATGTAGATTGTTAATTGTTGATATATTAGTTTTTCAAAATTATGCTTATTCCTGAGAGAATAGATATTGGATGATAATTCTCTGTTTTCTCATTATGGGAATAACTTCAGCCATTTTTAATTGTTTAGGGAAATAGGAATAGTAAATACATTCATTGAAGAGATCACATAATGGTCTTGCTAGTACATATAGAAAAACTTTCTCGCAACAAATGGTGTATATACAACACACAAGAGAGCTGTGAGGAAATTTCCCCCGTCAATGTGTTATTGCATTTGGAATTAATGAAATTTGGACTATGGATTTAGCAGTGGTGGAATCTCTAGCTTTGTACAATAGAGGAATAAAATACTTACTTGTTTTTTATGATATTTTATCTAAAAAATTCCGTGTAAAACCTTTGGAAAATAAAAAATCTATTCATGTTTGCTTTTAAAAAATTTAAGAACTGGCGTAATGTTAAACAAATTTTGATTGATTGTTGAAGTGAATTCAGGGGTGAATTTTACAATTTTTGTAAAAGAAATAAAATTATATTGTATAGAAGAAATTCAAACATGAAGGCCGTATGCGCAGAAAAGCTATAAGGTGTCTAAAGGAAATTCTATATAAATATCTACAATTTACTAACAACTTTATATATGTAGATAAGCTACAACAAATAGTTAACATATTGAATTCTCACGTAAATTATACAATTGGAATGACTCCGAATTCTTTGAGAAAAAAACACGTAACATATTTGATTGGAAAATTAATGAGTGTTAATACATGTTGCAAACAAAAAGCATTATTTCATAATGGTGACTTAGTTAGAATATCAAAGTCAGACCATACTTTTCAAAGAGGATGTTTACCACAATTTCAAAATGAGGTTTTCAAAATCAACAAAATGTTTTCCACAATTCCTGTTACATATGAAATAAAGTCAATCTGTGACGGGAAAATAATTTCAGGAAAATTTTATAATCATGAATTAACAGGAGTTATTAGGAAAAGTTCATTGAGTAGAATAGATTAGTATAAGTATGGAACAAATGAACAAACAGATCATTTGGTATGGAGAAATATTATAGTGAATTATTTCAGCAATACTCGTCAGAAAGGCTTTGGCATTGCGAAATCATTGGAACATATTGCTATACCACTAGTAATGAAAATGATACCACCATTGAAAATGTCATTACTAATGTTGGTGAAGAATTTTGGATCAAGCAATTTCAGGTGTAAATGACTTAGTCTCTAGTGATAATGCAAAAAAGTTGTAAAACGCAGAATTGGAAATGTTGCAAAAAACACAGTAAATAAGCAATCTAAGAAATAACGTAAAGAAATTAGTCAAAATGGTAATGGAATATTTACATCTGATATAATAACAGAAAATATCAAAACACGACGTGGTGTTAAACAATTTTTGGTCAATGCACAAAGTAGGCATAAATGTTATAATTTGAAACAAAAAATGCCTAGAATAAAAAAAAACTAATATCTTTAAAAACTTAGTATAAATACACATGTTCATTGTGAATTTTTATTAGTTTAAGTACAGTCATGAGCACCTTCACACATTCATGTATGGACATTTTTGAACGAGAGAAAGGTTTGGTAAACTTCAATGGTGGTAGCGCACAAAAATATTTCCCAATATCAGGGTTTAATGGTCCAATGATTTAATTTAATTTTGGTTCAGAACAAAATGATAACATTGATTTGCAAAGTATACATTTGGCTGTACCAGTCAAATTTTTACGCAATGACAGGAGTGATCTTATCTGGGATGATGCTGAAGCTACTAAACAGGATCATGTTTGTCTAGTAAACTATGCTAATGGCGTATTAATACAAACAGGTGATGCAGTTTGGCCACATACTGTAATGATGACAACAGAACTAATAAAGAGTGCAGCAAAGGAAAATTCAATTTTAACACCAAATGGATATTATTCTGAAAAACGTCCTGATCAACATATAGATAAGTTTTATAGCCAAGATGGACAATTTCAGCATTTAGCTCTAACAGAGAAAAGCAAAGCCTTAAACCTCTATGGATCTGTAGCTGTGGATTTTTTTCAAAATGAAAAATTATTGATACCTCAAACTTTTACGATCATTGGATGATTTTTCACTAATTTCCAATTCTACCACTACCCCCGCATTATACTACAAAAGAGAAATTACAGATGCGACATCGAGTCTAAGGAAGCTTTGCATTACAGAAAGTGTGCAACTGGCAATTGAAAAAACACTGTTAACTACAACAGCTACATATCACCTTTTGCGAATTCTCACAAGAACTTTTATTATTCCACCTGGTCAAAACTCTCTAACAAAAGAAAATGTATTTTCAAATTAACTGATTCGATGTATTGCTCTAGCACTTGTTCCCAATCTACAATTAACAGGAACACCCAACTGAAACCCATTCTCATATAGATTTAGAGGTCTGCGTCAAGTCACTATAACACGAATATTTCATTCACACCAATGACCATGGGTGAAAATAATTATGCACAAGCATACTTTCATTCTGTAAAGGCATTGCGGTTGAATGATGTAACTGGTATACCATACTCAGATTATAATAAGCATGCAATTATGGTTTTTGATTTGACCAGTATTGTGGAGGCAAATAATGAGGTACTCTACTCCGAATTAAGTGGTGCAAGTATACGTCTAACACTATATTTTGATTCTCCAATAGGCAAATCACTAGAGGTGATCGTTTGGGATGAAACATGCTCAAAGCTATACATTAATAAACAATGGAAAATTATAAAAGACTAGAAAGAAAATGAGTTTCATTCATTGTACCGTTGCAAGATGTTGGGGGTAGACGAGATTAGACGTTTAGAAGATCGCATTCATTATATCAAGGACCCTCACTTAAAATTTGCTCATGCTTAAAATTATTTATTACCAAAAAATTGCATACATAACATTGGAGTTGAAAGAATTCTGCAAATAAACCTCTATGTTGGACTTATCAGCATAAATAATTCTAGACTACATTTGCTGTTGAAATGGTCAAAACTGTTTAGAATTCATGCAATTTACCATGATAGTTATGGCTTTGGTAAAAGAGAATTTGGAATTGGCAATGGATATCCGATACTTTACAGTTTATAATGTAAGTTCATAATTTTGGGTCATGTGCCGTCTTTATTTTTTTGGATATATGTGAAGTTTAGATATAATGAACTCTACAGATATTTAAATGTTAATGTATTCTGACGAAATTAGATGTATTATTCTCCAAATCCCATCACCACATTGGCGTTTTTTTGGTGTACACTGTTCAGATTGCATACCACCAAGCCTTGTCCAAAACTCTTTTCTATTTTCTAATGCAAGCCCAACTGGTCATCCCAGAACCCATTCATTGTTGATTATACTTAATATTCAAGGATTCTCTCAGTTGTCCACTAAACCATTACCCCTATATTGAACATTACTGCCTAACTATGTATCCTGAATTCCATGTGTATGAAGGTGATCGGAAAATTAAGTTGCAGGGAATATCACCAGTTGGTGGTGCTTATTGTATTTTTCATGATTTTTTATTTTTCAACAATATACCCGAAATATGTGTATTTACTGATTTACCATTTGTTAATAACTTTTTGTGTAGTGATGGGCTTAATAAATTAATGTATTCGTAGTCACATTGCTTATTTACATGGACAAAATGTTTGGTATAAATAGCATAATCGAAATTTATAATTTTATACACTTTTGCGATATGCGAATTGTTAGTCTACTTTCTGACAACTATCGAAACAATAACTAAATACATAGTTTTACTACTTGTTTGGAAAGACCAATCTATAACACATCTCATGTGGCTTTGCTAAATATCACATTTCCCATAGGATTCAATAATATACAAGATCAATTGTGGAGTTTTATTGACGAAAAAAGAAATCATTGTGATATTTATGTGAAGGGCGTTCATGTAAAAAAGATAGATGTGTTTAGCTTTGTTAACCACGTCTTAACGAAAATTGAATTGACGGTTGTTAAATCTGAAACAAATGACGAAAAAAGCTTTAAAAACTATTTAGTTATTTTTCACAAAATTTGCCAATGATTACAACAGTACTGAAATTGGATTTTGAAATCACCAGTGGAAGAGTAGTCATAAAAAATGAAACGCCTCATGAATTTGAATTAAATCAGGTAGGTGAAATTTTCGGGTTTGATCATCACTATCAAATAGTCAAGGGTTTGAACACTGCTAAATATAATTCCAAAAATGTAAATTTTTTGCATATAAAATTTCAATGTTATTTAAAAGTTATTTATATAATGTCCATAAAAAATGTTATATTTTGAGCATTTCTAATCTCATGCTATTTTGAAAATTCCTCAACATCTAAAATAATTGGATACATTTTATACAATAGACTACAAACAAATGTGTTTGTCAACAAATATTATAACAAAAGAGAATATATTCCAATGACGTCAGAAATACGCAGACAACCAAAGTACACAATTATATCATAGCCATGCCAGACATGCCCGCCAGGGTCAAAGGTAAAAAATTTATAACCACTGTTGATCTCTTCTCTGTCACACATTTCTGTGTTCCTCCAGTATTCTCAATTCATTGCCTTCTGCCTATACCTTATTCTCTGATTCCATCCTACTCTGGTATACCTTTTTCCTTCACTGTCAGCTCTTATCTTCCTTAACTCCTTAGTGACCTTCAGTAGTGACCCTCTAGGTTGTGCTTCTACATATTCATTTAGCCCTAGTGCTTCTGCTTCTACAGTTTCCTCCACACTTAGCAGTGCTTTTCCTCCCTTATGCCTTGACATGTACAGCCTATCTACATTTCCATTTAAGTTGAATGTTCTCTCTGCTGTTGGTATCTGCATTGTCTCCCTGTCTAATTCCCTCAGTTCTTGTACCACCTAACTATTCCTGCGGAATATCTCAACACTGGCATTGCCCATATATTAATTGCTTTTATACTATTCTGCCGATTTAATGCTGACTTCTGTAGTACCTTCCTTATTCTCCTCTTGTATTCTCTCCTTAGAGTCATCTTCATTTCCTCGTGATCTGTTCTGTCCTTCTCTATTACTCCTAAGTACTTGTAAACCTCCTTTACTTGCTCAATCTTATCACCAATGCTTGTCCTCAAACCATCTCCATCTTGCAATTGCCTCTGGTCATTGTCACTGTCACACACTTTCCTAATCCAAATTCCAAGCCAGAATCTCTGCTTGCCTACTCCAATATCTCCATTTGCTTCTGCAACATTTTAATTGAACGAGCATACATCTTCAGGTCGTCCATGTACCACAGGTGACTCACTGCTCTACCATTCTTCTCCATCTTATACTCTATGCCTGTCTCCTTCAACCTTTCTGTGATGAAATTAAGCTAATTACAAATAGTAGTGGTGCTAAGCTGACTCCCTGGAATATGACTTGCCTAAACCTCAACCTGTGCCCATCTATCTCAGTCTGCTACTTTCCTATCTCCCTCTCTAAAAACTCAACCCATTTCTGTGAAACTCCATTAGCCTCTAAGGTCTTCAATACCCACTTATGTGATATGCTGTCATATGTCTTCCCATAGTCTATCAATGAAATTGCCAAGTTTGTCTTCCTTCTTCTACAATTCTCCACCACTGCCTGGTCTATCAACAAATGATCTTTGCACCCACTCGTCTTTGTCCTACATCCCTTCTGCTCCTCTGGTATCAACCTGTTCTGTTCTATGTAACATGCCAGCCTACTTGAAATCACAGAAGTTAGCAATTTCCACGTTGTTGGCAGACATGTTATTGGCCTGAAGTTGCTTGCCTCACTAGCTTTCTTGGGGTCCCTCTGTATCAGAAATGTCCTTACCACTACTATCCACTCTGGGTCCCCACTCACTACACACTCCTCCAATGCTACTGCTAGTCTCTCATGAACACTTGTGAACTTCTTCAGCCAATACCCATGTACCTCATCTCTGCCTGGCGCCTTCCAGTTCTTCATCTTCTTTAGAGCCTCCTTCAGCCTTACAGTTGTGATTACTTCTTCTTCTTGCCTGAATTCCTTCTGCATCTGCTCCCTCTCTATCTGTGGTCGTGCACTTCCCCATATATTCTTCCAGAACCTTACTGAGTCCTCACCTGCTTTAGTTGTAGCCTTTTCTCCTGCATCAAGTTCTTTGTAGAATCTTCCTTCTTGGTTCTCAAACTTCATATTTTCACTTGCCTGCTTTGCCCTTGCCCTATACTTTCTCAGTTTCTCAGCTTCTCAACTTATCTCTGCTTAAGCTCTTCTCTTGCAGTTTCTATAGTCTTGCCCTTACCTACCCTGCACTTTTCCTGTACTGTCTTACTTTTCCTGATCTTTCCTATTTGCTGCCAAATCCTTGCCACTTTATTCTCAATTCTCCTCTCCCATGCTGGTTTTCTGTCTCTCTTATCTTCATGCTGTCTTTTCTTCTTCATGTCTATGCCTACATTCTTCAGCATACACTAACCTGTTTATCTCTGTTACACTCTTAGCATCTATCCTTTCTAATACTTTGTTAACCTTTGCTGTCTCTACTGCTAACTTGCTTCTCTTAATGCCCCTTGGTACTGGCAACCTACTTCTGTCTTCTATTTATTTCTTCACCCTTTCCTTGATAGCTGTCTCTGTGACTACATCCATGGTTTCTGCTGTTTCTACCACTACTACATCTGCTTCCCTATTTTCTTTTTGCTTTGTCTGTTCAGCTCTTCTTTTTCCCTTATTCTCATCCAGCTTCAACTTTCTGACCTGACCTGTAAGCCTCTGCTTTGTAACTTCTAATCCTGTTTCTTGTTTTTTTCCATTCTTCCGAAATTCTTTTCCTACAACCCCTCTCTTCTGGTCTGCTTCTTCTGTAAAACTCCAATGCTATCCTGTTCTGCTAATCTGTCCACTTGTGCCAAAGCTTTTTACATGCTCCTCATTATGTTAATGACAAACTTCTTGCTAGGAATGGAATACATCTTTCTCGTCAAGGTCTACCTCACATGATCCGCAATCTCCAATCCTACTTCAGACCACACGTAATCTCCAATCCATCTCTTTGTCTAGCAAATGTTTCTTATTCAAAAGCTGTAACTGCTCATCGCGTCCTTCTCCCAACCCCTTCACATAAATCTAAGTGAAACAGGTACTTTTCCTTTTAATTTTGTATATTTTAACATATCTTTGTTTAAAAAATGTAGCTATATACTATATACACTTAGACATATCACCTCTCAACTCACAACACACCACCACTAAGCACTACTAAATAACAACACTTAAATTCAGTAAGTTCATTTTCTACCAAATCTTCAAGTTTTGCTCTAATATTTATGAGAAAACAAATCGCAATTTTCTTAAAATCATATGCTTAATTCTTCTTTTAATATACAGTTAAATTCAATAAGTGTATTACTACAATAACTATAAAGTTGTATATATTAATGCTAGAAGTCTAATTTCAAACAGAAATGACTTTCTAAGCTTAACAAATAAGATAGGACAAAATTCAATATTCTTAGTTACTGAAACTTGGTTACAACATGAAACTGATCCTAATTTGTTTAATCCTGATCAAGATTATTATGACGTTTTCATATAAAACTGATTAGATAGAGGTGGCGGACTCATGATATTGGCTCCAAAATGTTTTAAACCAGTGCATAAATTAGAATATGAATTAAACCACAATATATTTGAATCACTCTGGATAGAAAATATATCATTTGAAAATAAATGTCATAAAGATTAATATCACATACAATCCAAATAAAAATTATCATATTGACTACCGAAAAGTTAAGGCAAATGAATTTTCTGAAATAAGTGATCCGTACTATTCTATAAATATATTTGGTGACTTTAATATAAATTGTTTTAATAATCTTGAGAAAAAATCGTTAAGAGAATATTGTGCTACATATGATTTTTGTTGTATAAATACTGACTTTCCAACAAGACAAAACAACTTAATTGACTACTTCCTAACAAATTCCGACTTTGTTCATGTTTGAATCATTCAATGACCATGCTCTTTGCACATATATAAGTAATATAACTACCAAAGCCAATAATTTTAAAATAATTTATGCAAGAGATTATCTAAATTATTCAGACGAAATAATGGAAACACTTTTGAAAAACATATTGTTCAACTATATATACACATTAAAATCTGGATCGTGTATGATTAATTATATCTCATAATAAATTTGCAATGTAATTAATAAAGCAGCACCAATTAAGTACTGCAAAGTAAAATTAAAGTCGCGAAAATTTGCTTTATCAAATGCTAATGATAAATATATACATGAACAAGTAAGCATTAAAAGAAAATTGTGTGAACTGGCTAAAACAGAGCTGACAACAACTAATTGGACTAATTACAAAAAATCAAAGAAGATAATTAAACAATAAGGAAATAAAAAATCTGTCTTAAAACAGAAAAGGTTCTTTGATAAACTAAGCAATACAAACAAAAAATGGCGATATATTCATAAATTTTTGGGAAAAAGTAAAAGACTTTCAACTGAGATTAACAAATTAAGTATTGATAACAAAATTACAACGGAAAAAATAAGAATAGTAGGCCATCTAAATTCAACCTTTAAGGAACTTGGCAATTTCAATTTTCCCCAATATAAGAGAAAGACAAACATTAATAAATTCCCAGCAAAATCATACTTTTCTTTTAGACTCGTAAATGCAAATGAACTAGTAACCATTATAAAAAATTTAGACACAAATAAATCAACTGCATCCTATAATCTTCCAATCTTTATTATTAAACTTCATTTCCATATATTTAGTGAACATCTTCTATTTGCATTTAACCAAGGTATTATTGATAATAAATTTCCTGATGTATTTAAGAAATCAGACATAAACACTATATATAAAAAAGGCAATCATCTAAGCATACAAAATTATAGGTCAATTTGCATTCACCATCCTTTCAGTAAACTATTTCAAAAATTATTAAATAATCAAATAAATGCATATTTG
>CABFPE010001156.1:25470-38037 GCA_900660155.1 Hofstenia miamia | reverse complement strand
GGGGCAAATTTGCCCCCCCGCCAACTGTTTAACGTACATAAAAAAGCCCAACTGGAATAGGGTTAAAATGCTTCAATTTGATTCTGAATCAAAACTGAAATAATGAACAGGTCTTTTTTCTCTTTTTGATAAACATGTTAAATAATTGGCCCACTGTCAACAATCGACCTCTGATCTTCCAGTTCATTTCATATTAATGTCAATTCACAGAATCCAAAAGCTTTACAAAATTCCTGATGGAAACTGTATTATTATTAACCGCAACTACTTGTGGAGTGCAAACTTTATGAACAACACCATCAGAATGATTTGGAATGTATCTTTTCTTGGAAAAGTATTGGGATTAAATTAAAACGCAATTTCCAATTTTTGGTTGCCATCCATGACTAGGTGAAGCATTTTTCTGATTTAATATTGCAATATTCATTCTAGCTTTTCTGACTTTACTAGCTGCTGTACAAAAACCAATTCATTTGGAGTAAATTTAGTTGATCCAATGTACTTTTTTCCTGTAATCTGTAAGAGCAATGGGAAGTACATCTATCCCCTGAGAAGGCTCTAGTCTTTTCTCATATATCAATGATTTAATTTTGTTCCAAAGCAATTGATGAAAACACTCACTGACTCCATTGCCAGGAGGATGCCACATGGTTGTACTTCTTTTTTAATAATGAGACCATCACATATCTTCTTAAAATCAGCCAATTCAAACTGAATGCCTCTGTTTGCTATGAGCATTTCAATAGTTAGGAATTGATAGTCTTTGAGTTTGATTGGAGCAGCTGTTATCTTATGTGATGGATAAACCTCTCCATAATGTGACAAACAGTTAATTATCGTCATCATATATTCACATCCGTTTTTTTGTTTTGGTTAGTGGACCCACAAAATCACATGTAATCATTTGCCGAACTTTCTCAGGCAATAGACAAGTTGTAGTAGGTATCCTAGCTAGATAAATTTTATCCAAGTACAAATTTCACAAGACATCAAAAGTGGCAAACATCAGCATAATTACCAATCAACAAAATCCTGAAAAGCCTACTTTTTTCACGTCCAGTATGACAACCATGAATATGTTTCAAAAGAACAACTTTCCAAGAACTGCTAGCCAGCATATCAGCAATAACATTCTCAGTGCCTTTCCTCAAAACAACATCAAAACAATAATCAAGCAATGCTAGCTACTATCTCCTTAAATTACAACTAACTTGAGAGTTACTGAACAAATTTGTGATCAACAAGACATTTATTCATTTTTTCAACAGAAGTAACTATGACTAAAGCTTCCTTCTCAGATATGTGCGTATTTCTTTCTTGTTTTTGTAGAATGTTAATCAAAAAATATAATACTCCAACAATACAGCTATCACTAGCATCTCTTGACAACTCTAACCATGAAGCTTCAGATATGCACAAAACACTAATCATGTTGCTTTCCACAATGCTCCCTCTGTTACAAATGCAGTTTTATCAATGTCAGATTTATTTAGAGGAATTTGGTGAAAGACATGAGACAGAGTGTACAAAGTACAGGGTATGCTTACCCGACCTGCAACAAAGCACAAAAGAGGAATTGAAGAATTACGCTACAACAAGTATTTCCATGCGAAACTGACACATCAATAGAGACACCAACCACAATTCGGATGACTCAGTGTAATGGAAGTGTGTGTGGAAAGATGATAGTGATAATGCGTGATACCTTATTAATTTAGTGTATTGATTGTTCTTGTTATCAATGAAGTTATTTAATAAAGGGATCTCGCAACCGGGATGCAATAGCTTGTTATGAGCTCATACATATAATAACCCTACATATAAATAAATACATGCTGGCCTAGAGTACATGCAAACAATCAATACGGTCACAGTGAAAGATAGGAATTGATAGTCCGTCAGCCTACTAGAAATCATACGTAATAAACAACATCCAAGATAATGCAAATAGATCTTGTGATTTCGTAATTTCCTTGATTTAAACAGATGTAATAACATAATGTAATAAGAGTTGTAATATTAACAGCGAATGATAGGAAAGCTAATACGAGTAAAAGCCCCTATTCCTATACCTAACCTAAGAGCCTCTTGGGTAAGCACCGGCTATACACTGCACCCATTAACTGGATTCGCGAACCACCGTCTAGAATACCCGAGAGCTCGAACGTTTTAGCTTTCCATTGTATTAAGTAAAATAACCTGATACAAAAACGTAAAGTAAATCCAGTAAATTAGATTCTTCAACAAAATGATCAACTACACACTTTTTATAGTGAAAGAATTAACAATAATCAAATATTTAACTAGTACCTGCTAATTCCAGTTGTTTACAATTTTGAACGTTTGAATTTCTGTTCATCTGCTTGATTACGCAGTTCTGCCTTAATTAGCAGTAGCGATTTAGTCTAGTGCCGTTTCACTAAATTAATTAATTAATATCAAAAATACTGCACTATAAATTTACAAAATAACTAATTAATCTTAATCATGTGTTTTTACAATTAATCAATTAATATTTCATTTTAATATTCAGTCTTAGTTTCTTCTTCTTCTCTCTTAGTTTGACCACACATGATTAGATTACGATTATGTTACAATTGATCAAACATAATGCAAATGTATTTACATCATAAAATTGAAGTAAATCTTCAATTATAAAAAATATTTCTGCAAAAGGCTGCATTATATGACAAAGTAATATAAACCCTGTTAATGTGGCATAATCCTATCAAATAACCATGTGTGGAAGTAACTAAGACTAAAATGTAATAATGATTAAATTGTAAACACATGCTGATGATTGATTATTTGATTTGTAAATTGTTTCATGTAGTTTTATATTTAAAATTAACTCGACAGTATTTGGCAAAAACAAGATGACCAAACAGCATACACTAATTAACACTGATGATGCGTAATTAAAAACAGAACTGAAACAAGCTTCAATCAACAGGTACTAGTCGAGTATTTGATTATTTACTGAAATGTGCTATAAATATACAACAACTGTTAGAATGGTTGATGAACAAATTTAGTTTGGATTTACTTCTTTCTTTATTGTCAGGTTATTTAATATTTACATGGAAAGCTAAATGTTCAAACACTAGATTAATTGTACGGTGGTCCCTGAATACATTTAAAGGAATTCTGGAGCAGCCTCACAATCAGCTTGTATTACTATATCTATAGGGCTATTATATGTAAGGCTCAATAACAAGCTAAAGCATTGCAGTTGCGTTATTTCCTTATATTTGCATAATCATAATAACAAGAACCATCAATGCAATAAATTAGTAAGTTGTAACACACACAATCACTGAGTTAACCATCCACACACTGATTCAGCTAATGGTTTCCACTGCGGAGTTCAAGTAAAAGCTGGAGCTGTTGCTGCTGAAGAGATTTCTGGAATTGCATGGCATTGCTTTGGGTTTTGACCCTGTCTTCCATCTACCACTCTCGATCTAAAGAAGTTGTTGTTAGTTAACAATTCAGGAACACTAATGTATATTAATTTAAGTTAATTAGCTAAACACTCAATTAGAAAGAGAGAATTAGGAATATGTCATACTTAATCATTGCATATACTTTAAAAAGTAAAGAGTTACTCTTGAATAATCGCGAAATTGGGATTGGCATCATTCTACATTAATCTTGGATACAAATTCAAAAATCGAGTCATAGTTAATTTCATATTAAAAAGTTATATTGATATGAAATACCTAATACTAAGATTCTGGACTTTTAAAAATTCTCAGATATAGATATGCTCATAGCAAGAAATTATTTTGGTGGTTGGTAGCCATCTAGTGGCGAATTGCAATTATTGAATGCTGATATATTTTTGTTTTCATTGTCATGTAAATCATTTAAACGATTACTGATAAAGTCAAGTTGCCTTTTGTAATTAATTTAAACTTTTCTTAAAAATTATAATGAGAGTTTTACAAAATAAAATTACAATATTCTTAGATTCAGTATATTAACAGTATTTTTAATGATTCACAATATATTTATTGTTAATGGTTTGTGAGTGTTTATTTAAATAATTCTTGCAAGATATTGCTTGTACACAAAAGAAATTCCACGAATTTTCACTGAATGAAGAAACTTTTCAAATCAAAAAAATTTCAACTTCAATTTGGGTATTCTCTTGTGAAAATTTATATTTCTGACTGTGCTAGGATATACAATTACTAACGAAATTATCAACATACATATATAGGAATGTATTTATATATGATATACACATTAAATATACTAATATATATATATATATATATATATATATATATATACATACATTCACTCGTTTATTAATGTTCTACATGACTAGATATATTAAATGTAAATTTATGTACTTGCAAATGTCCTATATTCCTATTACTTCGATATATAACCCTATAAATTTATATCCAAAAATGTATATAGCATAGTTTGTACTATTTTAGCATTTTTCATACTGTGAATTTATAATCAACCTTCATTTGGAGGCCGAATTTCAGTTAAATTGCATCTTTAACTACCTCGAACCTACAATCAATTTTAAGAAATGCATTTTTCTCTATTCTGAAATTTTTCATGTAAATACGCAAATTTCAAAATTATAAAATGAATATTACTCAATATTTTGAGACATTCCCGATTTACTAATTTTTAGATGTTAGCAACGGTTAACAAGCTCTTTATTTCCATCGAATGATACAAAACATAGATATGCTCCTTTCAAAATGTAAAAATAACAGAAACAAACACAATAAATTCCTCCCATGCATGTAACTTTTTTGATTATCCTATTATTGATCGGAGAAAGCAAATTATACTTTTGTACATATGTACTAGTTTGTTGTTTATCACATTGAAACGTTGTCCCGACTGCACGGTTAAATGTTGTGGTTAATTGCTCAATCCTGTTATTGTTGATTCCATTAAGTAGAAAGCAGGCATATGAAAATTGGCTTATTACAAAAGAATGTATTATGTTTGCGCTTTGAATGAAAGGCTTCAATGCACGGATATACAGTATAGCTACATTCATGCTTCTAATTTTCTTTGCAATGAATTCAACAAATCCAAGTCCCTATTTATATTGACACCCAAGTATTTAATTATATCTACTTGTTTTATTTCACCATTATTTATTGCAAGATGGTTATTATTGGAAATACTTTTGCTTCATTTGGAGAAAATATAGTGAATTGTGTTTTTGGTAACATTTATAGTTAAATAGTTTTTATTATAATATTGTTGCAATAAAATTAGATTTTTTAAAATATATTTGTAGCAGCATAGGGCACAACAGCAATGCATGTGTCATCCGCATATTGGTAATTTGTAGAACCATCAGTGCAGTTCTGCAGGTCATAGATATAAGTTAACTATAAGAGGTCCCATTATAGATCCTTGAGGTACGCCATTATAAGGAACTAACACATCAGAATATGTATTAACAATTTTTACTTGTTGTCTTATTTCACTTAGGAAACTTATTATTAATTCAATGCTATGCAAATCAAAGTCATAGGATTTCAGTTTTTGATACAAAATTTGATGATTTATGCTATCAAAGGCTTTGCTGAGATCTAATAAAGCCACAGCAGTACATTTCTTTTCATTAAGACAAAAACGTACTTTTTCAGTTAATGCTAATAAAGCATCAATAGCAGAACATTTATACCTGAAACCAAATTGATTTTCCGTAAGAATTTTTTTATCTTGTAAATATTCATTATTTTGCTTGCAGAACAGCTATTCCAAAATCTTTGCCAGTGCATTCATAACAGATATGGGCCGGTAATTTCGACAGTTCAATAGATCACCTTTTTTATAAACATTTATAATATGGGATTCTTTCAATATTTTGGAGAAACATTTGAAAGTAATGCCTTCTTGTCAGAAATAATTTGGTTATTAGTTGATATTCTTGAAATTTCTGTTTCAATGTTTTTTCCTATATTAAGGAACTTTTTGATAAACCTCCTTTTATCTCTACTACCATTAAGTTTACCATAAAACATACAGTTAATTTCAGTACAGAGTTTCTGTTTCTTCTCCTTAGGCCGTTGTGTAAGAGTTGAAAACTCATTTTGGAGCAGCTTATAATTACTACTATGCAACTCACTACAATGAATCTTTTCCAGAATTTTCTTCCCTACATCTTTGAGCTTTACAATATCAGGATTAGCTTTGACCTTCTTTATAAATCTTATTGAGTCTTCTTTTATTTGTGATATACTTAATTCTAACTGGAAGTAATTGATCAATGGAGTATTTCAGTCTTGAAATGAAGAAATTAATCATATCATCAGGGTTGTTCATGGTATAAATATAATCAAATGGGATATTCTGGAGTAAGTTTATGAAGGATGCGTCACTAAAATTCTTAAATGATCTGGAAAATATTTTTTTGCTATCTTTCTTCTTGATCTGCTCAGAAACTATAACAATTAAGTTATGATCTGAAAAGAAATTTTTAAATACAAAGTGCAAAAGGTTATTTGCACCATAGTCATTAGTTATCACGTAGTCAATTAGTGCATTACTTCTAGTGCAAATGTCCTTATTGATGATTTCAAGATTAAATATATTGCAAAAGTTGTCTAGAAGCTTCATCTCTGATGAGTTAAGATAATTTAGGTTGTAGTCGCCAAACAGTGTAATGTCATTCCCTAATTGTGATGCTTTCATAACTTCATTTGTTAAAGAATTAATATAAATGATGTGCAGTAGTTTTTTTTAGGACAATAGCTAACATTTAGCAACTTGCATTCCTCATGATGATGAATCTCAACCCAAAGACTCAATTTGTTCTTGCTCAATCTCTATATCTTTTCAACTTACTGGTTGAAGATATTTAGGTATAATAAACATCGAACCTCCGCCTCTCCCAGAGCGATTTTTACAGAATATATTGAATACACTCTTATCAGGATTATATAGGTCTTCATTTACTGGTGAACAAAGCCATGTTTTTTACTGCATATATGCAATGTTTTTCAAAAGATGCTGTTAATTCTAAGAAATCATGCCTATGTGCTATCAAACTGCGTGCATTAAAATATATGTACTTAAATGTATTAGTAAAATTCCTTAAAGTGTTTTTTAATTTTGATATATCATAGGGACCTGGATTTGGTTCAACATCGCCTGAAATAGAAAATCGCAATTTGCATAGATAAATAAGAATCAGCAAGCTACATGCATGGGAGTTACATAATACACAAAAACTGATCTTTGCTTTTGATTGTTTGTTGTAGGTATTATTTTTCCTTATAAACTTCTTTGCTTTGAAAATTGGTAGAAAGAAAACCATCTTAGAAATCATGTCTTCACTAAGTCAAAATTATTTTGCATAATAGCATTCATTTTGTCTTCTAAACTAGCATTTCTTTTCTGCAATGCGTACCTGTATGATATTCCTTGCAGTCTAAGAGAATTGAATTTCTTTTAGGAATTAGAGTTTGGGTGATTTAGACCTCTTGATCTTTTAAATGTTGGTTGTGTCTGATGTTGGCACTGGTCATAGTGTCCAAAGTGATTCTTAATTTGTATCAAAACAACTGGAACTGGTGAGTTCCCCGAGCTGAGAGGGATACCGGCATGAAGCTGTGAGAAGTAAGAAGGATAATAATAATAATAATACTAAGAGTCAAAAGCAATTTATTGCAAAAATTCTTTAGTACAGGACTATAAACTAAAAACTACTTACAAAATAATAGTAACATCTACATATATAATTGTGTGGTGTGTGTTTGTTGGGGATTTGTGTGTGTGTACATTATCTAGGATCATACGAAATTTTTGAAGGAGTATAGTGTATTATTGTCATTAAGTATGTATTGTCTGTGAAAGAGGAATGTTCGCACTTTTTTTCTAAATTTTTTGTAGTTAATTTCCATTTTAATTTCATGGTCTAAGTTATTCCAAATTTTAGTGCTATGTGGTGAAAACTATTTGAATGTTTATCTAAGCATAAAAATTTTTGATAACGTTCATTTAACTTAATATATTGTTTTAAAAATGAAAGAGAAAGTGTACCAGATTAACACTTAAATAATAATGATACCATATGCATTTGAATTCTGTAATAAGGAGCTAATATTTTATAGTGAATTCGATAGACGGATGAACTGTCATGTTTTTGCGCAAAGTTAATTGTTTTAAGAGACCAATTGAAAGTTTTAGACAGAAGTATGCGATATTTTGAATTTATGTTTGTAAAGAGAAATGTGCAATATTGAAAATGAGATAAACAAAAAGAATTTATTAATTGTTTGTGATATATATTTGAGATTTTTCTCAGATGGTAAAGATACCTGACTCCAGAAGCCATTTTTTAATTTTCGAAATTTAAATCATTGTCAATCTCAACACCTAAATAATTTATTGATTCATTTTGCTTTATTGGTACTTGATTTATATTTAGTTCAATGTTTTTTGTGAGATTTTAAAATGTTTTAGGCGAGAAAGTTATAAATTGTGTTTTTTCAATATTTACTTTCAATTGATTATTTGAGAAATACTTTGATGTCATTTTGGAGAATTTTTGTAGCATTAAAATCATTTACATTAGTACTTATGAGACAGGTATTGTCCGCATATTGATAAATATTACTGTTTCTTATCTGTTTCTTTATATCATTTACATAGAGTGAGAATTGGATGGGCCAAGAACTGTGCCCTGAGGTACCCCACGGTTAGTTGTAATATATTTTGATTTTGTGCCATTGAGTATAACTCGTTGCTGTCGATCTATAAGGAAGTTCATTATCAAATTTATAGCGTTGTCATCAAAATTATAATGCATTAATTTGTCTTTCAGTATGTCAAAGTTCATTGAGTTAAAAGCTTTGTTCAAATCAAGAGGGGCAACGCAACTACATTTATTAGAAGCTAAATTTGATTTTATTTGCTGTGATATTGACAAAATTGCATCTTGAGTGCTAAACCCATCACGGAAACCAAATTGTTTTTTCGAAAGAATATTTTCCGATATCAAATATGCATTTATTTGATTATTTAATAATTTTTGAAATAGTTTACTGAAAGGATGGCCAATGCAAATTGGCCTATAATTTTGTGCGTTTAGAGGATCGCCTTTTTATATATAGGGCTTATGTCTGATTTCTTAAATATATCAGGGAATTCATTATCAATAATACATTGGTTAAATGCGAATAGAAGATGTTCACTAAAGATATGAAAATGACGTTTAATATATAGATGCAGTTGAGTTATTTGTGTCTAACTTTTTTATTATGGTTTCTAGTTCATTTGCATTTACGTCTAAAATAAAGTATGATTTTGCTGGGGATTTATTAATGTTTGTTGATATCTAACTTATTAATTTCCTTATGTAAATCAATTTTATTTATAAAATAAAAACTAAATATGTGATTTGATTGTTGGATTTTATTGTAGTTGAGCACCTCACCTTTATACTTACCCAATTTTTTGAAGGCTAAGTTCAAATGGTTAGTTATGCTTTCTGCACCTGTGACAATTTTGTTGTTTGCAATTGTTTCATTAATATTAACTTCAAAACCTTGTTCTTTATTCAGTAATTTGTTTATAAAATTCCATTTATTGTTTACCTGTTTTAATCTGTGGTACAAATACTTACCTTGCTACTCACCTCTATTTTCTTTCAATTGGTACAGATGCTTCTTAATTTTCTTAAGTATCCACATTCACTTGTGAGCGATCATTATTTAATGCAATCCATGCAATTTTCGTCTCTGCTATTTCCCTTTTCATTTCATTGCTTAGTGTTAAAATGTAGTTATTTGTTTTGATATATTTATAGATGAACGGTGCAACTTTATTAGCACATGGCTAATTGCATTATTATATAGTTAAATATTTCATCTGTATGATCAATAGTATAAATAATTTCCCAGCTGACATTCAGCAGACATTTTAAAATATGTTCTGATCAAATTTAGCAAAATTACGTGCTATTATTTGCTTTGGAAATGCATGTAGCTCTTCAATAATGTAAACACAAAGATTATATATATATATATATATATATATATATATATATTATAAAGTTGTAACAATTTTGTTGGCAAGTCAATGATACAAAGTGTTGAATTTTTTCGAAAATTATTGAGTACACAAAATATACAAGTCTTTCTAACGTTTACAATCAATGACTTGATGCAATTATAGGATGTGAAAAGTTGTCGATGGCTTAAGAATCGATGCTGAAGCAATCGTTTTGAACACCTTAAGATACAAACATATTGAGACTGGTTGCTAATCAAACTTTTTGTGGTGCATTTATATGATGAACATCAGTAACATAAAGACGATTGTAGAGCTAATGTACATAGTAGATAAGACCACATTTCTATTCTTTTATAAAAAAACGGTGTGCAAATATCAAATTGAGGCTACATCAGCCTATAGCAGAAAAATATACTAAGGTACTTCTTGTTTTAAGGAAACCTGCTCAGTCAAAAATATAAATAATGAAGAAGAAAAATTCTTTATTAGTGTAGTTGTAACAAAACACATTAAACCAATGCTGATACTACTACAATAATTGTCATTAACAAAAAGCAAAAGTCATATATGAAATAAGAAGAAAATATACAAGAACAAAGTTTAGAAAATAAATATAATAAAAACTATTGCTAGCGCTTGTGCCATTTCTCAGAAATTTATATTCTTTCTATGCTGATTTACTAATTTCTGTAATATAATGTGGATCCAAATAAGTAGTAATTTCAAATGTAAATTTATATCTTTCTCAGTCGCTTATCTTTCATGGAAAATTTTTCCATTTTTTGTTGCAGAATTTTCGAATTAATTTTCAGGACAACTTTTCTAAACTACTTTCCCTATTGTAGAAGTGCGCTTATTTATTAAGTTGCTGTGAAAAAAGACATTCTACTTTATCATATGACAAATAATTTGCACATGGAAATGCATATTTGATGATTTTAGTTATTTGCTAAAATTCAGTAAATTTTAAGATTTATGCAAGTACTTTTGAAGAATAAGTGTTTTAATAAAAAGCATCTTATTAAAAATTTTAGTATTATCCTGTTTATGCCATCTAGCGAAAAAAAATGTAATTGATATAGAAATATAATTCAATTCATTTTGCTTTGCAAAGTTTTAGGAGCATGCTACTGTGGTAGGGTGAAGGATTATATTTAAAAGTCTTGTCATTATAAAATATTTTCATGTTTACACCGTTTATGATGTGCAATCATTACTGGTATTTCAAAGATTTTTAGGTGTGTTGAGAACAAAATAAAGGAAGTGCTTTAGAATTTATTGACAATAAATTGATTGCACATGAATCACTCGAATTTCACGTTAAATAATTAGACTAACTATGCTATGCAACTGGAAGAAAACAAATGTATTATTTTTCGTAAAGTTATATTAAACAACTCATTGATGTACATTACCCTAATTGAAATCATAAAAGAGACTGAGAGAGAATACTGTGCATCAAAACTATCTTTAAGTAGGAATTTTTAGTTTCCTGAACTGAATTTTGCTTTAGCAAAAAAGAAATATGATTTTTGCTGAGAATATATTCATATATAAATTTATATTATTTGAACTAGAGTTGCGGATAAACAAATCTATTTAAACTTAATTTGCAATAAAACAGTTGAAACTATTATTGTAGGTTTATTAGCAGTTATATCTTCAATTTTATCAAATATAGAATTTTATATATGCATAATTCGCATGCTGAATTTGATTTTAAATTTAAGCTCTTTTGAAAAAATTGTCCTAGAGATTGTGAAAATACATTTTGCACTTACTTAATAGATATATCTTTCAGTTTCTGTTTAAGTTTTGAACAGAAATTTTGATTTGCATGAGAGTGAACTGCCAAAATCAAATAAATTGCAATTTTAAAACTATTTGATTTAAAACATTCACGTTAATTTTGATTTAATAAATTTTTTTCTAAGTTATCTGCCAATATTATTTATATGCTTTTTCAACTGGAAGTATAAACTTCACCGTTGCAGTGATTATTATTGTTGATTATTGTTTGTTTGAAAATATTTTTTTTTCTTAAGTAGCTTTTATTCTGTTTATCCTTGTACATTCTCTGTACTTACAGTCTGTAAATATTATTTACAAAATATATACAAATAGTGTACATAATATATACAAACATATTTACAAAACTGATATCTACAGAAATGTACAAATAAAATAAACAAACCTAAAACAATAATTAAAATAAACAAAAACAAAAAATAAGTTAAAAATAGGAAACAAAAATGACATATTCTAATAATTTCGCCATATATTCAGTTTGTTCGAATATCCTAATTTGAATTGGTTGGCAAGCAGGTTTTGTTTTAATAATTTTTTAAATATTTTTAAGTTAGGTGTGTTACGTATATTAGAATCTAGTTTGTTCCATAGGCTACTGGTGTTGGTTGTAAATGAATCTTTCCAATATTTATTTTTAATTTGATAGTTATTAATGCATTTATTTACTCTTTTGTTATAGCTGAGATATTTGTCACCATTACGATTTCCTTTCACACACTTGTACATTTGAATCAGACTGGAATATAT
>CABFPE010001156.1:6835-23552 GCA_900660155.1 Hofstenia miamia | reverse complement strand
TATATATATATGTAATTATATTTTATTTTTTATGGCTAATAATGCTTTGCACTTTTTATGCTTTTCCTAATAAACGTTTCAATTATGAATATATATTTCTAAGCAAAAAGTTTAAGATGCTTCCAAAATGTGTCAAAGTGCTTGCTGCAGGTTATAAACTGACCGGGTTAAGACTTACTCTGCCATTTAAAATATATTCACAAAAAAATTACCTATAACGTAAACTATACCTCTGTTGCCATTATGGAATATTGCTTTAAACCTACATGTACATATATTATCCAAACATCTTTGGCTTATGTACGTTTGTGCAATAATGTAAAAGTAGTTTTTGACAAAGAAGATTCCAATAATCTATTTTTATCTATTGCAGATTAAATTATTAAAAACTTCATAAATACACACTTCATATTTTTGATAAGCATGATACAGCAAGCTAAGTTAATACTCGATATAAATTCTGAGATTGTCAATTCTCAGCTTAATATAAGATTTACTTAATAACAAACTTCACTTCAAGGTTTCATTCAAGGAGAAATCAAAAAATTGAAGCATTAAGTCTTTCAATATATGAGTTAAAAATAGTTATTGTAATATTATTTATAAAAGCTAGAAGCAATTTACTGCTAAAAAATTAATTATAAAACAAAATAACCATAAAAAATTATTTACATTCAATGTAAATGTATATATAGATGAACAAGTATTGCATTAAGTGAGAGTGAGTGTGGCTATTTGTACTGAGTATGCAGTGTATTTGTTAATGTAGAATAAGTACCAGGCTGAGATAGACTTAGATTTAGTGATGCTGTTCACACTCTTCCTATTTTATGTCCTTTCCGTAGCGGGCATTACTCCACTATTTATCTGGTCTGCTTTTGATTAACTCTATAGATTATTATCCAAATGAAACTATATTGTAATTTGATAAGTAATGGACTTCTGTTTATACCGAGAGCAGTTATAAACAGGGTCGAAACCCGAATGAAGGATGAATCAACAATTTGCAGTGATCACCAGTTACCATGCAATTGGTTGTGACTAAGGGATGAATTTCAGTAACACTGTATATTGTATAGTGCGGTGTTCCCTAGTGTTGCTTAAATCTAATAATTTTGTGTATTGATTGTTCCTGTTATGATTCGCAATAAAGGAGCATGGTGACTGCTCATGCGCTTGAACGATTAGATTTCTGTTTGCAAAATCAATCAAACCTGACTCATATGAAATAAATCCAAAGGAATTAAATTCATCAACAAATAAATATCCTACATCCTTTTTATACTTTTTTGCAACCTCACGCTTAAATAGCTTCATGACACGAAATTTTGATTTTATTATAGTCCCTCCCCCTCCCACCAATTTCAAATCAATAGAACTAATAATATATACATTTTCAATTTTTAGAAAGGCAATTTTTACAATGCAAATTCAAATATTTGGTAATGAAATTTAAATTCAATAATAATTTGTTGTGTATTTCTAGTTTAAGCTGTGATAGCACTAAATTATTGCCATTCCTAAAATGTTGAAAACACAACATATGGTTTGTATAAAGTTTATTCATATCTTATTATCTAATACAGCCCATTGAAATCTCTGTGCATAGCACAGTATTTACTAAAAATATGATGGAAATATTTATGTTGTTACAAGATATGTGAAATATTATATATATATATATATATATATATATACATATATATATATATATCAATATATTTGTAAATGTCAATATTTATAAAATGTAAATTTTTTTACTCATTTAATGAGTAATGAGCAACAGAGAATGAGTACGTGTTTGCAGGGTTTTGCGTATTCAGAATGTTAAGAACTCGAACTCAAATAACCTTTAACAGCTAATCCATATGATTTAGAGTGCATAATTCATTGAATGGTAAATTGGGTCTAGACAGTAAATCTGTCCTCTGTCAAAGACTCGTTCAAAGAATAGATAAGTTCATCAGCTAGCAATGAATTTCCAATAGGATGAAAGACTTCACTCAGAACATCAAGTCAGATGTTATGTCATACATAGAGTTTCATATTGTTACACAGTTGTATAAATTGACTGCAAGAATTGGAAAAATTACTATTTTTCATTATGGCTACGCTTCAAGACAAGAAGTATGCTGTTGTGCTCTTATACAAAGATAATATTTTGACAATTAGAGAAATTTCTCCTAAATTAAAGATTCCAACATCTACTGTTTACAATATCATCAAAAAGTGGAAGAAAACTGCATCACTTAAAGACCTAAGAACTGGAAACAGTGGCAGATAGTGCATATCTGACAATCGAGAAGAGAGAACTCTGTGTAAGCTGGGACGAACTAACCACCACTTATTATGCTCTGAGTTGGCTAAGCAGTGGGAACTTTCTTCAGGTACCAAAGCAAGCAGAAAGACTGTGTCCAGAAGGTTAAAGGAGGCTGGCCAGAACAGAAGACGAGCCAGAAAGAAGTCACAAATGGTCTCTACTCACAAGCTGAAAAGATTGCATGGGCCAGGGACCATGAAAATAGGGCAGTAGAAGATTGGCACAAAGTAATATTCATTATAGCACCGTAAACATAGAGTGTCACAGAGGTAACAATTGGGTTACCAGAAGGGTAGGTGAAGATTTCCATGAAGTCTGCCTCGATCAAAATACTAAGCATCCAGCAAGTGTCATGGTATGGGCCTACATATTTGCAAAAGGTGTCAGAAGAATTGAATTTCCAGAAGGCACTGTTAACAACAAAGTTTATCAACATATTTTACAAGAAAAGCTGCTACCTACAGCACAAAAAATGTACAGTGGTGCCAGTTGAATTTTTCAAGATGGCAATGCCTCTTGCCATCACAACAACTGGATTCAGGAGAATGGCATCACCTGAATGTCTTGTCCAGTACAGTCGCCATACATTAATCCGATTGAAAATCATTCGATGAGACTCAAAAACATTTTGAGTAGAGAAGGGAGAGCCTCTAGCAAGCTGAAGCTTAAGGAGAGAATAGTCCAAGCTTGGCATCGAGTGATCAATAGGCTGGAGCTACTAAAACTGGTTAAAAAGCATACCAAAGCACTGTCAGTTGGTTATTTACAGCAAAGGAGGACACATAAATTATTAAAACAATATTTCAGAGTTCAATATCACTAACTTTTCAGGCTCATATAATTGTATAAAGTGTTGAAAAATTTTGAAACTGTTTGTTACACTGTTAGCATAATGGTCAATGGTGATCAATCTTGCAATAGTTAAGGTTGCATTTTTATTGTCAACGTCAATATATCAATAAAATGAATATAAACATAACAAAAATATTGTAATTACATTTCAGACAGCCCAAGAATTGAATAATAATGTTATTCTAGAGAGCTATTTCCTCTGACATTAGGGTTTTCCAACTTAGCAACTTCAAAAGTCTTAATTTCGGCAATCACTGTACTTGCAATGCTTAATCTAGAAACGCTTCATCAATATTTTTGGAATATTATAGAGAATGTATAATTAATGTTTGCAACTCACAATGCTCAAATTATTGATCAGTTATATTGATCGTGCAAAGTAACATGCATTTTCTTGCATGTAGTACATGGAAGTGTCATAACAAGCTACATGTGATAAATGGTACGTATTTTTCACGAAACATTGGTGTTCTAGAGAATCGCTCACATACAATAAACAGCTATTATACAATTAGCCTTAAACAGTCTGGTGTCCGTTTTAAAGGACATGCCATTTTTGCCCATTTACAATAATTTTCTCCAAGCCTATTAGCAAATTTGAAAATTTTAGTATTGGTAGGTCTATTGGGAAACATATAATGCAATGTTGAAAATTTTTTATTAAACCGTATTGCTGTTGTTAAAAGGTATTTATGAAGTTTTGAGCCCATTAAAGTAACAAAGAGTTCTGAATGTTTCTTGATATGTGCAAACATGTTCCAAATCCATTGCCTAGTGCAAAAATTTTGTTGCTTTCATGGGCTAAAAAACCTTGTTAATACATGAACATTAGGTATAGAGAAAATTTAAATATTTTTTAAAAATTCGAAATTTTCATAGAAAAATGGTCAATGTTTTCAACTCCTTCCATCACAGGAATACACTTTAATAGAAATTTCCAAAATTGCATTAAAGCATGCTTTCCCCAATAAACCTACCCAATCCTCACGATATTCAAATTTGCTAAGACGCTTTTAGAAAATTGTTGTAAATGTGGAAAAACGGTTTGTACTTTAAAAGTAAGCATTGTGGCTTAACGCTAATATGAATATACATGCATTTAGATGATAACAGACTCCGGTTGTGACCAATTTGGACAGTAGTTACTTCACGAATTTCTATTTAATCTAAAAATCCTCCATTTCTATTTACTAAGTTTCATGTCAAATGGATAGTTTCCCATTCACTGCAGCTTAAATAAGCAATGCTCTCGTATTTGATTGCATTGTATATGCATGTCTTTGTGATATGTATTTTTCAAGAGACATGAATAATAGGGTGTGCAAAACTGGAAAAATTGTTTTCTGCAGTTTTTTAGAATATATCAGGGCTGTCATTAGTTTTTACACCATGTTTCACAATATATTAAAAATCACATAATTTTTCTTGTGATGTTGTAGATCATAAACATATTTTAATTAAGCCTCTACAACAATACTACAATCATTGCGCTATATTGCAATAATATTATGGTTGAAATATTTTCCAATAATATTATTGTAAAGATTTGCGTTAGAAAATTTTAGCTAAAATAACATTATGCCATGGGAGTAGGTCTAAATAGGGCTATAGGCTTAAAACAATTAATCAAACTGGAACTAAATGCCATGGATCAATAATCTTTTACAATTTTGCAGTTGCATTGCTTTACTATATGAATTGTAAATTCAAACATATAAAATTTTGATGTATTTTTTAAAATTCAATTTATTTAATCTGGGATCAACACAGACGCCAATCAACTGTTAGCAAATGTTTCTTCTGGATAATTAACCTCTAACCTTGTAACTAATTCTTTTAAGTGCTATGCCTTATTCACCAAATAGCAAAAAGTAATTTCTAATATTTAATTACAACATCCAAACAACAACAGAAAAATATTTAGTTAGTTTAGCATATTGTACTTTTCGCATCGGGTGTCCCAGTCGTATAAATTTTATTCTAAATGATACTTAATCAGAAGCTAAAGAACAGGGATGGCTTGGAGAGCTGGAGCCCTCCCAATATTTGTCCAGTGTGACATTTACTTTTGCATCAATTCATTTTAAGTTTAAAAAATTTTAGCTTTGTGTAGTAAGGATCTCAGTTCATAAAGTTCCTTAGCTCCTGTAATAAATGGAATTATTGACGTTTCAGCCTTTCAAAAATTCAAAAAGGATCAACTTGTACAACATATAATTAAGCAATACATGTTGGAAATATATACCAAGTCAAATGTACAAAACCATCAGTAAGTTACTTTTTTCTAAGATATTTAATTTTATAATACTAATATGAAAACGGTCGTTAAGAAAATTTTTTAACAAAGATTACACTAAATCTTTGCGTAATGTAATATGAGAAATAAAAATGAAGTGGTGCATAAAGCAAGAAGGCAAAAATGAGAGAAAATCTTGCGTAAATGGAACATCTATACAATTGCTCAGCAACTTTAAGGCCGAATTTTCCTAAATTTTAAAGAACACAGAGACTGAACTCAAAATTGAGTTGTGTATAAAAAAACGCGTATTCTTCTTAAGGAATCACATAATAAATGCAATGCAAATATAAAATCTCAATACATTACAAAAGTTTAAGAAAACTTTTGACAATTTCATGCACCAACTTGAATATTGAAAGACAATTTTGAAGTGAAAACATTAAGTATTAATCTAAATTGAGCAATGCGAATATAAAAACTTAAAGTTCTTATTTCCGCAACTATGTTTTCTTACTGTAAAAATCTTAATACTCAAATTATTTTATATTCGAAAATTTATTAAATTCAAATATTAAATTACAAAATTACAAAGAAATATTTGATGGATGGAGTTATATAAAATATAAATGTCATTGTTTTGCGGTACACTCACGCGAATGCTAATTAAATTATTTTAAATAGAAGCTTCCCCTTGTATTACATAATGTGTGCGTCTTATATTTAATTAACAGCGCATTGTCATTGGTTACTATTAACAAACTGATTACAAAAGTACATTACTGAGGACAAGATGGAAGCCAGCATTTTTCCTAATTGAAATTAATATTTTAAAAATTTATTAATTAAATATATGCTAATATTCAAATCTTCAACGAATAATAACTACATGTGAGGGTGACCCGTTTTCGATATAATTTCATACCATTTGGCATGCTAAGATTTGAATTGTATGGATTCTTTTCTTTCTGCTCCATGCGTTTCAATTAGCAGGAAAACAATTGCTGTTTGTGGGTGTGTAGTTGATTCCTTAAAAGAATGAATATCGCTAAAAGTGCGTTCAGACGAGAACCTTTTGATGTATATCATTTGATATACGTCAAAAAGATGCTCGTCTGAACGCACATCGTTCAAATTAGCATACATCAAAAAGATGCTCGTCTGAATGGACATCGTTCAAATTGACGCACAAACAGCTTGCATCTTTTTGACGTAGTTCAAAAGATTCTCGTCTGAACGCACATTATTCATTTGAACGATCAGTAATTAATGATTTTGTATTGGGGACAGATTGTCTCAAGTAGCCGTGAGTCTTAAAATACGAGGATTTTGAAGCTCAACAATTTTAACTTCAAAATAAGCCCTGACGATATTGAATTTTAAATTTTCCAATTTTTTTTAACAAAATTCCTTTCAATGAAGCAATATTGATTTTTCACAAATTTTGCTACTGAATTGTTTATATATTTTACATGCGTGTAGAACTAATTAAAATTACTTATAAAACAGAATTCAAGCATGTATTGAAATTTAATTATATTGTTCAATTGTGTAATTACAACGAAACTTTTAGGACCTCGCGAAATCAACATTTTGTGAGTCGGTTAGGGTTGGTTCACATCAAATACTGCGATATCAATTGTATATTGTTATTTAGTTTCTCCGAGCTGATGAGACCACTTTGATTAAATTTTTCATGATCTATAATAATTGAATACTTAGTAGTCGTAAAGAAATTATACTTTACAATACTATATTGAAAAACAATATTTTTCAAAAAATTGAAATTAAATATATATATATATATATATACATATATAAATCGAATTTAACCCAATTTGTCAATCAAGGTTTTTCCTCAATAGAATACGAAGCATTATTATTACAAGTATAAAATATTTTCCTGAACAGCGTGGGCATAAATGTTCAACTGCCGAAAACATACTGACACAGAAAAATTTTGCTTGTATTTTAGAGGGGTGCCATACGGTTAGTCTTTATTTATATCGCTGGTTAAGATGCATAAAGACGTAAGTGCCAATTCCAAAATATGGAGAAAAATCATTTTCAAAAATATTTCACAGTGAAATGTTACACAAAGTTTCTGATTTTTGATTGGCTGATTTTAAACAGTCCAATGTCTTTGAAATATGACATTGCAAGATTGAAGTATCTATAAACAAAAGTCTAAATTGCCAATAAAATAAATTTTGAAAATTTTGCACATACGTCTATATGCATCTTAACAAGCGATATGAACTCTCAAAATTTCAAGTGTAAATATTATAGATTATACGTAATTATTATAAACAGTTTCCGTTAATATTATTAGTAAGTTCCATAACAAAACAACGTAAAATTACATTATCAAAAAGCAGAACAACTCAAATTATATGAAAATTTATGAAAGATTCCAGAAAATAAACTTAATTATTATGCTAATTGCAATACTGTAGAATGCTGAAACAAAAAATGTTTTCCAAACTTTAGATTTTCGTAGGCGTACCTCCCAAACTCAAATAAATATTCCCTACCTATTTTACCTTGAAATATCCAAGCAGCTGCAGGACGGTAAATTGCCGGCCTAACCGGCCGGTAGCTGGGTCCATCTCTGACTTAAACCAATTAGCACGTTGCAATCTTTATAGAAAATTCTAAATAGCTGCGCAATCAACTAGCCTTTGAAACAGCTCTTTCTCTCCAATGGAATTGGGTTTAAAAACACGCTTAAGCAAGTTGTTTGTTTGAGCCCTACTTAATGGCCACGATCGTAATTATATTGTGTATATATTAACAGTAGTTAACCGGAAATGTGCAGTGTTATTTGATATTCAAATTCTGATTTTCTTATAAAATTACAAAAAGTTGATATTTGAGGGTGACACACGGTTAGGCAAATGACTAATAGTCATTTTCAAATAGAAAAATTTCAATTTCATAATTTGACAAATCGAAAACCGCAAAAGTCAAAATAGTCAAAAATAGTCAAAAAAATGTGAAATAGACTCTCATTATGCTAACGTACATTTCGGGAATTTTGACAATATCCTAGGATACAGAATTATTTTTTTTCAAATCCTACGCATCATTCAATAATTAAGAATGAAATTCTATTCCTATGAATGTTTGTTTATTTTAAGATACATGAAATTAAAAATAGCATTGCTATTTTTTTAAAAATTCGTATAGTTGCTACCCCTAGCCATTCCTCACCTCATGTTAAGACTGGTATTCTTACCATAACAGAAGTGCCGGTACGATCCCAATGTCTGAAATTACAACACCAATACTTAAGAATTACAGTAAATTATATATTTCTTCAAGGTTCAATTTTTCAGTTTTGGATTAAGTTTCTAACTATTAATACATTTAAAACAGAATAAATATAGAGTACTTTACTATTTAAATAGCCTATTTTTACTACGCATTAACTCTTTGTCTCTTCTTTCAAAAGTACTAATAGGTTTTTTTAGTACAAATCCATCCAACGAAAACGAGTTGTTAATTTGTAATTATATATTGTATTAAACAAACATGTAAAAATTCAAAAAAGTTTTACTCTATTGAAGAAACATATTTAAGTGTGTGTTTAGACGCTTACCAGCAAATTGCAAATGGTTTCCTTATAAATGTTTAAATTTTAGAAAATTTTTTCTCTGCATTTTGTCTGTTATTTTTATTCTTTACCGTGCTAAATTTCACTTTTTTTTGGTAGAAGCAAATATTTCGAAAAGTGTTAAGTATCTTACTATTGCAGCATTTGTTGTTCAGTAAGGCACTTTTTCTACATATCTTACTCCATTGTGCACCTTAAAATTATAAGCTAGCGACACCACTACTATGGAGAAAACTTCAAATTAGAAATACCTCAGATTTTTTTCCATAAAATTTTTTTGAATGTCAATGATATATTTCCTGACTATACAACCTGATTATTCCCTTTCAAACATTGATATATATATTCGTATTGGAAAATCCTACAAGAAACTACTAATAATTATTTCATATAAATTCGCTACTGCAATTTAAGGTAACATATATATTTTCTGGAATTTAGCATTTGTCAGCACGACGTGATTTCAGAAAGGGAAAGATCAGTGAAGATTCAATACCTTTGGGGATATATATTCAGTGTTGAAATCGTTAACGTCTTCTAGAATCACGCCTGAAGTTAATGCCGAAGAATTTGCTTCCGATGAATTTTGAAAATTTCTCGAATACGAGATAATTTTTGCTTGAATGATGAATTGTAGACCCACCTGGTGATATATTATATTCCTTTTCGTCATTCACTCTCTCATAACCCAACCAAGTATGGAAAATTATATCAAAGTCAAAGAAAACAATGTGCCTACATTGTCCCCATATCAAATATTCTCTCCACTGGTGAAATCATTCCCATTGTTACTAACATAATTCATTTGTCTCTCAAATGTGGTTCCTTTCCGGAAATGTGAAAAGAGGCATCAGCTATTCCTATCTTTAAAAAGCCTAATCTTGATCCTACTCAACCGAAAAGCTTTCGTCCTGTATCTCTTCTTCCGTTTTTTGAAGAGTGTTGGAACGTGTCGTACTTGAACAAATCCTTTATCATCTCTCTTCTAATGAGTTACCTGACCCCAGACAACGCGTACTGTGTCGAACATTCAAAGGAAACGTGCTTGCTTTCTGCCTATGATAAGTAATGGGTTGCCCGTGATAAGAATGTCTGCTCAATGCTTATTCTTACTGAATTCTCATCAGCCTTTGACACTGTTGACCATGTTGTCTTGCTCCCCCGTTTAAGACATAGTTTTTTCTTTGATGGTACTGTTCTTCAGTGGATTCATTCATATCTCTCTTACAGGCAATTCAAAGTCTCCTCTGCAAATTCATCTTCCTCTAGCTATCCGCTAGACTGTGGCGTCCAACAAGGCTCTGTACTTGGTCCCGTTCTTTTCATCATGCATATATCCGTGTTATCAACAGTCATCCTATATCCTGAAGTCTTTCACTTGTCATTTGCGGATGATCCTCAAATTATAATTACTGCAATATCCCCACAAATATGCCACGCTATTGCAAATTGGTGTTTACTCTGTGTCAGGACCTGGCTCATTTGTAATGGATTATCATTCAATGATTATAAACTAGAATTTGTTTGGCTGCCGTCACATGACTATATGTCATACACACCTCTCCACTTACCATTGGTTCTGCAACTTGTTTTTCGTTCGAGATCTTGGTGTTCCCATTGACACGTCTCTATCACCAACACTTCAAATTCAGATCATATCAAGAGGCTGTTCAGCAGCACTTCGTAACTTATGGGTTATTCATAAATGGATTAGTTTTTTTACAGCAACATGTCTGGCGCATGGCTATGTTGGATTATTGTAACTCGCTCCCCAGTAATGCCAGATCTCATCATATTTATCTTCTTCAGAAAATTCAGAATGAGGCTGCTCGTTTTGTGTTTAACCGTCCTGGTCACTGTTCTACATCCGCCATGATTATTGAACTACACTGGCTCCGTGTAAAAAATCGGGCACAATACAAAATACTAACAATAATACATTGGGCTATTTATTCTGAATCATCTCCTACACATATCAAGAACTAATTCAGCAATATTAGCCCCAACGCTTCTCTGACACTCGGCTGGAGCCAAATCACTCTGCCTGTGTTACAATTGGTGCTTTATTTCCTGCACATCTACGCTACAAAACCTTTGTACAGTGTAGACGTAAAAGGGAACGTGTTACAGAAAAATAGTTTCTACGGAACATCGGGTAGAATGCCGCTACTAAGATAGTTCCAGGCAATCGCAATAAATGATTTATCATATTTTGCTTTGTGCGTGAAATGACCAAAACGTAGATTTCTTAGGTAATAATGAGATGTAGGCGTCGTAGGCTGTAAGCTGGTGTGAAGAGGGTGATCGCGGTCTCATTGAATCTTGTTGATCAATTGTATAGTGTTTTTCCTAACAGTGGAGTTTATGATATTGATTAGCCACAAATGGTTCAAGATAACGGGACTGGCATGGTGAGTGAACCATGTTATGCGTCGATGTGTTTTTGAAGTAGTTAGGTATATTCAGGCTGGGGCTGCATATGTAATGTGAGGCAAGATGTACAATTTGAATATTATTTTGATATGCTGGTATTGAAGAAGCGAGCTATGTAAGAAAGGGAGGTAGTGATGTGATACACTTTCGCTAGGATAGACGAGACATGCAAGGTAAAGTTCAAAGAATTGTTCAGAGTAACGCCAAGGTATATCCAGGAGTCTACTAGCTTATGAGTATCGTCATAAAGCAGAAAAGCAGTATTTGCTGCAGCTAGAAAGTTCGTGTTCTTTAAACCCTTGTTTAGAAATAACATTTCTCTTGATTTTGCGGCGTTTAGGATTAGATTTAAATTGTCGAAGTGAGGAAGGATGGTTTCAGACAATAGTCGTTGAGCATTGTTGTAGTCATCTGTTAAAGTGATACAATCTATCTAGAAAGCCTCGTATGTATCATCAGCATAATGTAATTCATAATGTTTTCCTTAATTTGCTAGACGAGTATGAAGTGGGGATGATTCATAGTCACTCGAATCAGTGGTATATATTATATACAGCAATTGAGATATTGAACCTCCTTGGGGTATGCCATGATATAAACTTAGTCAATTGTAACTCTAATACGGCTCTTCATTCATGCAGAGGGAGTATTTCCTGCCTCTATCTAACTCTGAGTTGGAATATGATATTATATCAAAACTTTGCAGAAAAATTTTAGCATAACTAATATCAATTATAAATGTTCCGAAATTTGATGTCATTTATTGATGACGTCATTTGTTTAAAATATAATAAAAATTGGTTTTAGCAGTTGTAAATGATCAAATTTAATAGAATTTATTATTAACTTATCAAGTATAATTGTCTTGCTGAGTATCTGGGTTTTTTCATACTAGCAGTAAAAAGCTTTTTGAAAATTTGGGTGACTATATCTCCAGTTTATAAACAATACCTTGCAAATAATGAACATATACTTAAGAACATATTAGAGGGTCATGATATACAATATAAGTTAGGAAAAGTCACAAAATCTCTCTAAGAATGCTCCACATCTTCTTAAGTTATAATCAAAATTTTAATGGGAGAGTATTTTGAATAAGGTCAACTTTAATTAAGCAACTAATTGTAATTTTATGACAACAAAAATATTTTACTAGCTTTGTTTCTTACTAGGTTAAAGAAGTTTGGTGGGCATTTTGCACCCCAATGATTTTTTCCATTTTAGCGCTGAGCAATGACATTTACTAGGATTGTATTTAAAACATCAAATAAATTCAATACATCAAACTTCGGGTTTGACAAAGTAAAACAGTTTATACAATTTCTTTAGTTTTTTCATGGAATCCGCACACAAATTGTGAAATAATCCATCAAAACTATCATGTGTGGTCAAGATGAGAGGAAAAGATGAATGAAACAAAGACTAAAAATATTTATAATGATTATAATGATTAAAATGTAAACACATGATAGGATTGATTATTTCATTTTTGTAAAATGTTTTGTGCAAGTAGATTTAAATTATGCTTGACAGTATTTGACAAAATGATAGATGGTCAAACAGCATAGTCAAATTAACGCTGACATTGCGTAATCATAGCAGAAATATTAAACGAGGGAAAACTGTAAACAAGAAACGATTAACAGGTACTAGTCGAGTATTTAGTTGTTTATTACCAAGTGCTAAAAATATACTTGAAGGATTGAGAATATAGCAGTGACGAATAAAAGAAGAAGGATAAGAAGGAAGTCTCCCCAATCCAATTGTCAGTTAAAGGGCATGAGGATGGAGATGACACCAAAAAGATCACCCTCAACCAAATGTCAGTTAAAGGGCAGGCGGATAAAAGAGGGCCAACATCATGATACTGATTGCCAATTAAAGGAGGTGAGGTTGGAGGAAAAATCAAGCTCGTCAATGGAACACTCCCCCACATCCAGTGGAACTCGAAGCCAATTAAAGGGTGGAGAGTATACAGCTCGGACATGGATAACTCGGAGCAGCCATCCACTAGCTCAATACCCATGACAAGTTACAGTTCACAACTGTTCTCTCACAGACAATTGTCTACTACAACAAAATCCTCGAAATCTGAAGAAAGAGAAAGTAGGATGACAAAAATCGGGAAGGATAAGATTCACCCATACTTCATAGCAAATAGAAAGATATGCTACAATTCGCAAGATAATCTATCACCAGAGACGAAAAGATTCCTACAACAACATGCGTCTACGAAAGAAACAGAAGCATTGGTGATACCTATTGTAATTGACAAACAGAATAGGCCAGTCTGCAATACGATTATTTCCTATTCTAGAAATATGAAAGAAGACTTCAATAGACCATATTTCAAAAGCACGACGCATATAACATTTGAAGAAATGTTTACGTTAAGAGACGTCCAGAAAGTCATCAAGAATAAAAACAAGCTGATAGAGAAATGTGAGCAGGTTAATTTGGATAGAGAACATATGACGATGATTTACTTCATAAAGAAGTTGGAAATGGCCTCTAAAAATCTCGAACCGAACATTGAAGACACGTTAAAGTTAGCAAAAGAGCATAAAATAAAAGTCATTGTGATCGCGAGGTCACAAAATGATGAAGAGATACCGGAATTTTTGCAGACATTAGAAGAGAAAATGGAAAACGTGTTTATAATGAATAAAGGTGGAGAGACAATTTCGGAAATGATCAGCATAGACTTGCAATTAAATAGTATGGCACCAGCAGAAAGAATAATGGTTGAGCCGAAGATAGCAATAGACATGTATTATCAAGTCAGAACGATGGAAATACTTGGAATCTCAGAGGATTTGGAAGAAATAGGAAACTTATACATAAAATGCAGTATGAGGCAAACTCCGGAGCACTTGAAAAATATAATGGAAGTATGGAATGAGATGAAAACAGAAAAGCCGATGCATGAAGAGTGGCCTCTCATTGATATAAAGTCGCCTATAAAAACTTATCACAAGTCAGTGGAAATGACGTTGCTAGAAATTAGAAAGGCGTATGAGATGGACTCAAAACGAAATTTTAGAAATATGGTATTTGAAGAAATCAACGCACCCCACATTCATGCACGAACGTCAGTTTGGATACTTAGCATAGCATTGACAAATAACGAAAAGTTAGTGTTGCCAATTCGAAAGAAGGAAAGAAAGAGCATGGCTAAGAATAAGCGATATGAAATAGCCATATCACCGATACCTAATAACATAAAGCAATGGTTATTACAATACGTTGATATATTATCTTTGTCGCCAACTAAAAAGATACAGCAGAAGTTCGAGAAATACTACGTACGTTTACTGACGCAGCAACAAACACTTGGAAGACCAAGCATAGTAGAACTCGCCAACAAAACAGGAATATGCCCTGCTGAGATAGATATAGTAAATGACGAAGCAAAGAAATTCATGTGGGGAGCCACGTCAAATACGAAATTGAAAGCAATCAGACAGCAGCCATGGCTGACAACAAGAAACTTAATAAGGAGAGAGAGTGCAAGCACAATGGATACGATACAGAGAATAGCAGAAAAACAAGTAAACAAGATTATCACAAATGAAATGAAGAAATATGTCCGAGACTACCCACAATGCGCTTATACGAAGATAATTAAAAAATCAGAGATCATGCGTAAAGAGGGTGAAAACAGACCAATTGAAATCATAGAGATGGTCAGCAAGTCACAGGAAGAAATTAGAATGGAGGAAATGCTGCTACAATCAAATACAATTGCGCTAATGCCAAATACGCAGAGAGAAATAGATAAAGTGAACTTAGAAAAGTGGGGTGAAAAAGAACCAAGTGAAATCTCTTGGGTTGATACAGATGATGAATGCCTCTTAGTAGAAATAATGGTATGAAGAGAAAAAACAGATAACATAGTCCAAAGAATATATGGTGAAGTGTATGAAAGAGAAACCAAGTCAATGATAAAATCTTATGTACCGAAGCTTTCACAAGACAAGAGATTACACAGATGTTACAACCAAACAATCAGTTAGCAGTTGACATTGAGTGCATCACATCGAAAATTGTAATGAAAGCAGAAACTGCGAAAAATTTAATGAGACATGGATTAACAAATGTATTCTGGGAAAGTATAAATACCAGTAAAAATAACTACCCTGCGACATTTGGAATGGCAACAATGTCGAACATGGATGGATCATATGAACACATTGAAAAACAGACGTTAACCATGCTGCTAAAGTGTACACCGCCGCCAACAGTATTCGTACCAATGCTATTACCAACATGGCGACTGAAAAAGAAGAAACCAGTGAGAGCTTTTTGGCAAGAAGAGAACACCTACGTAAATAAATTGGAGGATGCTGAAAAAATTGTTAGGGACGAAAGGTACAAGAAATCAAAAGAGATTTTAACCAGAAATGACAACAAAGAAAGAGTATTCATCGAAGGCGCAGTAACCCGATATGAAAAGTGCGAAGTGAAATCAAGAAGAGAAGTAGAAAGACGGTGATACTATTTTCTGGAATTAACGATATAGTATGGGGCGAACTATGGAGTTCCGAATACAGATACTACGACATTATGCATAGAGTGGAAATTATAATGATGATACGCTTAGGTAAAAATGATCCAGAGCAGATAACGCGAGAAGAAATAAGAAACAACATAAGCGCATTCTACGATGAAGCATCAATATCAAAATCTATGAGGTCAACGTATGAATTCTTTTATCCAGAAACGACGGTACGTCCAAAACTAGCACACACGAGCAGGGTAGACGCCATGATGACGCTAATGATAGTGATTAAAGGTTTAAAACTATATGAAAAATACTATGAAGAATTCAACTGTAAACTCAATGAACTACGAAGCATGTGCACGATTTCAAATAAACTGAAGAATCCGATGTTCTTAAGACATAAGAAATTGGTGACAACAGAAAAAGAGGTTGTGCTGAAGCTAACAAAGAATGAAAAGTTCGAGAAAACAGAGTGGGAGATGCAAGAAGCTAACGAAATGATAAAACAAGCAGTCAAGATGGTCCATGGTGAAAGAGTTGTGATCCTTAATTAGCTGTGCTGGAGGGGGAGTGTAATGTAATCTTATGTGGTCAAATTAAGAAAAAAGAAGAAGAAACTAAGACTGAATATTAAAATAAAATATTAATTGTAAAAACATATGATTATGATTAATTAATTATTTGTAAATTTATAGTGCAGTAATTTTTGATATTTATTCATTTGGCAAAAAGGCACTAGTGTAACATCGCAAATGC